>MOOZ01000314.1:81492-100713 GCA_002930495.1 Cecropterus lyciades
GTATGATACTGTTACTGTCTGGTGATGTTTGTGTCGTCATTTAATGTTATATGTTTTAGGTGTCCTGGACCAAATTCCTGCCTTTTAAAAAATATATATATATATATATATATCGAACATTTTCCCTGCGTTTTCCCTGCGTGTTGCTTGCATATAACGTAGTAATTGGCCAAATACATCTCACACAGAAGAGATGTGGATGCCATAAAAAAAGCTACTTACTATAAATGTATTGGAAATTTTCGTAGTGATTGAAAGTCAGGGAAAAGTCACTTGCCTGATTCATTAACATTTTTGCACGAGCAAATGAAACAGTTCTATAACTATGTTACGCAGTTGGGGGTACTTCAATTGTGCCCAATCGTGTCACGGCCAGCCTATCGTCATTTGCTTTGGTCAGCAAGCATACGTAATTGCGTCAGCGTTAAATAAACTTTAACTAATTAGATTTCTCTCGGCGTGTTTGCAGAGAAAACAAGGGGTCAACGAAGCACGAAAACAAAATAAACAAATGCTTATTGATCTTCAATAGGAATCTCCGTAGCGGAAACAGTAACGTCACGATCTTGTTCAGTGACGTAACAGTAACGTCACGGCTTCAGAAATCTTGGGAAGAATGTACACCACTTTCTTACATTATTGTCACCCATTATTGCCACACTGCTGGGCACGGGTCTCCTCTCAGAGTGAGGAAGTTGTCTACTGTGTAGGCCATTTGCGAATAGATAGACTTTACATACTTTTGAGCTTTTTTTAGAAACTTTCAGGTGTGTAGGTATTTTTACGTTGTTTTCCTTTGCGGCAAAGTGGAAATAATTATTTTTTAATATGCACAAAATATTTTTTTGCAAAGACAGTGGCGCGTGCTTGGAATTCGAATGTCTGAATCTCATTTAAGAGGCTGAGTTATTATATACCATTAAGCTATTACTGCTTCCTCAATTTAAGTGTCCACTAAAGTCTAGGGACTGCGTTACTAGATCTAAATAAAATCAGAAGGTCTATTATCTTTAATTTATTTTTTTATTTTTTCAAACCAGAACAACGCACATTTGTTGCGTATAAGTCTAATAATAAATAAGTCAGAAATAGGCGTGACAGCGACACCGCCTTACTAGAAATGTTAAGGGATTTACCAATTTTTTAAAATTTGTTCTGGTCTTTTCATTTGTAGCAAGGAATATTGAAGGTGATAGGACCTTTTTGTGGTTCCAATCCGAATGCTCCTCCGCCAAACCCATGACTGATTAATAATAATAGCAGTGTTAAGCGTTGTGGTGTTCCTGTCTGAAGGGTATGGTAAGGAAGATATATTAGATTACAACTTAGTTCTCACGGGTAGCGATGCATCTGTGATCAACCTTGGGTCTTGTCTGGAGTTGACCGTTTACCATCAGATGGACTGCATGCTCGTTTGCTACTTTTACATATTACATATTACTACATATTATAAAAAAATACAATTAATTTTGGATTAATTGTTTATACGTTATCCTTTCGTTAAAATTTAACTTTGTAGATTTACTTTCTTTGATTTGGCTAGTATATTGATGCAGGCACAACATTTAAAAAAAAACTTGTTTTATTACTTCATTTAATTCCACGCACATAATAGGTAAAAACTTAGTTATGTCTCCTAGTGAAAAGTAAAGTTTGTTTTTTTTGAATTTGATATAATTGTGGATCTCAATACTTCATAAGGCCGACATTTTGACCGATTGCAAGACAGAAAAAGGTATTCAATGCGGCGTTGTCATTGTTTTACCTTTACTCTCAAAAGCTACGTATGTTTCAAAACTGTGTTTTGGTTTAAAGGGTGAAAAATACACAAACATGTATAGGCGGTAGGGGCCACTTACATTAGGTGCACTAATCACCAGTCAGTAGTGATGTTCCGGATATCCGTATCCGTATCAACGGATATCCGAGGCAGTAGGCATCTGTGTCCGTTAATTTTAAGTCAGATCTCAAATTGATCTTTCATACCCATCATTAAATTTATATTGTTTATAAATTCAATTTAGGTACGAAATTACAAAAGTACAAAGGCGATTAGGTAGCAATGAAATAGAATTATATTCCATATTGTTGTAAATATCTAAAAATGTTGGTACATATAATGATATTAATGACAATGACGTTAACAATGATGAGGAAAAACCTAAACAATAATTGTGTTGACGAAACGTAATAAGCTTGTACTAAAACCTTAGTACAAGCTTATTACGAAACTCGAAACATGTAAATAAAACAACTGTCGTTTCAAGGACACTCGGTTCAAGTGAGCAAACGTGTAAGAAAGTTGAGATCCGTATCCGTGTCCGTATCTGTATTCGCGGATCTAAACACCAATGATGCGGATCTAATGTTTTAACGATTCCGTACTTCTCAATTAATCACTAACGCATTTGATATTTGGGTACGGAACCCTAAAAATAGATAGCGTGAATGTAACGACGAATCATGATCCTTTTGCAGGAGTAATTTAAGATTCTGGTTTTCAAGGTCCGACTCATCTATTTTAGCTTCCATCGTGTCAACACGTATTACTCACGCCCATAAAGAAACAAACTGAAAATAACACGCACCCACTCAACTCTCCGTTCTATAAATAAATCCGCGAACATTCTGCCATAACACGTGCTTCCATTGAAAAAGATTATCGATTCTCGTGTGAACATTGATTGTGGATTTTTTGTGTTTATCAGAGTTTGACTTAAATATCAGAGTATAGGTAGGTACTTTACAATATATAAACATATAAAAAAGTTAGATTATAGGTAAATTATATCGTTCAGTAATAACGGATGTAAGAGAACTCGAAATTGTCGAAAATTTCGGGAAAAAAATTTAATAACGTCGTCTATTTCTTACCAAAAGACGATAATTTCGTGTTATGAAAGGGCAAACTTAAATGTTACGTTCTCTTAATAACAGGCCACTTTAAGAAACTTTCAGAAATGTTATTCCCTCAAAATGCAATTTCGCATTAGGCTCCTTTTATTCTCACTGTCCATATATGTAGTAAGATTGTCCCATTTATACTATTTGTCAGAGGTGTCATAAAAATATATTAGTAACAAAATGAATTAAATGAATATAAAAATAGGATTTTACACACCGATTCAAAACAGCTATCATACTCATTACCCTGACTAAAGATCAAACCCAGAACCCTTTGCTTTTTAAATCGATATTTACCACTGTTCCACCAAGCTGGGATCAACGGCTGGTAAGCACAAGATGCTACTAACATCGACTACGTAATAATAATAATTAAATATATAAATGGATATGGGGCCATCTATTGTGGAATAGCGGAAAGGTGTTTCAATCTTAGTTTCAACAATTTAAATCCAGAGCAAGGCCTTAACAATGAAAACACAAGCTCGGATTTAATATATATGCAAATGTTATATCTGTCAAGTTTTCCGCTCGCCCACTTTTATTGAGACACGCGCCGAGCTGAACTTTTGAATCTCGGTCACAGATAAAATTTGATTATTATGGATTAGGACGGTTTACAACATTGTGTCGAATTAAATGATATTATCGCTCTTCACAATGCCCGATGCAGTTGCGTAAAATACTGTGGATGTTAAATTGTATGTACCAATACGCCACATCAAAAATGTTTCGGTTTACGCAAAGGTTGATTTAATTTTGTAATAATGCACAAAGACTTGTGATTGACGCTTCAAGTCCCTTCACGATTGATCTATAGAATTTGGGATGACTCGCAACAGCTACCAGAGTTGTCGGTTGTCACACAGGACGTGTAAGTTACGCAACGTACGAATTTGACTGGTTCTAGAACGAGATATTATGATTTATGGCGTTGGCAAACGGTTAGTCGTGACGGGGTCTAATCGTATCGAGTTAAATGGCTAATGGACACTAATGGAAATAATCAGAGGAGTGCATCGGACGAGTACTGTCCGCCACACCGCGGAGAAAGTGACAAGTTTGCCGCTGTTTGTGTTAAGGCTCTGTTATTTTAATTGCAATGTTTGTCTCGACTGTTGACAATAATTTGGTAAGATAAAGCGTGATTCCTGACTAATACATTGAATAGCATTTTTTCTGTTATTTCAATTATACAGTTATACATTTCAAAAAAAGGTTTATTACTTTAAAAATATATATAACACGACAATTCTTGAGTTAGTAATATTCGTTGCAATCAGGCCATCATGATGATTATGCTACTATTATTGACCTGATTGGTTAAACATACATAATGTAATACATGAAGAAATATAATATAATTTATAAAAAATCTAAAATATCAAGCGTTGGCTTTATAAATATAACCTAAATTGATTTAAGACTGGTACCTAAATATTATTTAGTATCTTCTCTTGAATTCATTGATCACAGTTTTCAATTCGCAATTTATTAATATATTAATCAAAATATTCAGATTTACTAATTCAGTGAGAGAAATTGAGAAATTTAATTACATTCAAATTACTTACCTTATCTACTTTCAACACGCTTAATTTACGTTCAAATAGTCAAGGTCATTTACATCGATTATATATTTTACCTGTTATATATTTGTCCTACTATTAGATTTAGTGCAAAATTTACTCATCATAGTTTCCCAGCTTTTGACTTTATTATCTCTTATTTAAAAAAAGTCTTATTTGGCAGCCTACCTCATAGTAGCAATTTTGAACATCTTCCATAATCAAGCCAATTTTTGTCTTAAATTGATGACAAGTTGTCAATATAGAAGGCAAAATTACCACCTTTATCATCATTATAATTATTTTCGCCTGGGCCTATGAATGTTCCAATTTATTTCCTGGGCAGGTAAATAACGTAATTATGAATTTAAATACCTTGAATTTTTTAAAACTTGTTAGTTATCCAATTATGCTAAAGAGCACTTTTTAGGGACTTATATGCGTATTGTACGTACATTTATTGAGTACCTACAATCATCCAAAAGCGAATTTCTTTGTTCTTTGAATGTAACAAATGTATACTGCTTATATTTATATCAGTCTTACTAACGCTGTGAAGGTGGTGTGTTCCTTAGAAATCCCTTCACCGTTTAAACGATCTTTGAATATGCCTAGAAATCAACCTCGGACCTCCCCTGATTGAGAGGCTAAGTTTTTTACCACTACGTTTTGATATCTATAGTAACCTCAGATGAAATAACTTATCTATTTGTGATTGAGGACAGCAACCACGGCAGTGACTACTTAACATCGTGTTGGGCTACATACTGCTTTAATTATCAAGAACGACATGCCACTTGACACACGAGCTAAAACTTTTTACATATTAAATAAAACAGCGTTTTAATTATCGTTATTATTGTCCCATTGCACTGGTCTTCTAACTGACGGTAAGACTGAGAGAGTTTTAGGCCATAGTTCACCGCGATGACCAAGTGCAAATTGGTAGAGTTCACACTCCTTTTTTTCCAGAGAGATCTCTTATACAGGTGTACAGGTTTCTCCCGGCGTTTTATTTCACCATAAAGCAGTAATACTGAATTTCTAATACATACATAACTTTAGAAAAATCAGTAGTGCGTGCTTAGGATTCGAACCTCGGACCCTCGATTGACAGGCTGAGTTTCAACCATTAGGCTATAACTGTTTAATTAATATTTAATTTTAAAATGAAGTGTCAGTATAAGCACTTACCCTTAACAGTATAGATAACAGTGAGAACATGTCGTACGGTTGTGTAAACTAACGTCAATACATAATAGCAAACGAAGATAAAGGATCTGTCACCGATAGACATAATATAAATTTGCAAATATTATGTTAATCAGATTAAAGCGATTACGTTAAGTGAATACTACTGACTAAAATAAAAAAAAAAATCTAAGACCAAGATAAAAACAGATCCGGGTTTACTAAGAGTTTGGCAGTGTGTCTTAATAGTTTTAACCAAATAGTTTTATGTTGACCTGTAGAAGTATACTGTCACTTGCAAGGAGTCGATCATTAGAATATTATAAAAATGTCGTCAGGAAAAAACACAATATATAAGATACAAACGTAACTTCGTATACAAAAACGACATATTCGAGAAAATTTGCGTAGGTCATCTTAACTTACCAGGTGAAATTTAAATAATGACTCAGAAAACGAGCATGCACCCCACCTGATGATATATGAGATCAGCTACCATTAAAGATTTGTAATCAGCCCCAAATAGCAAAGAAGTACTTCCTAAAGTCTGCAACAAATCACCCCTTCCTCAAAACTGTTTTTAAAAAGTCTTTATCAATGATTAATATACAAACATCCAGACATATCTAATTTATGCACTGGCATAGGCAAATATTCTGCTAGATATTTGCCTTACCGTGAACTTCAGCAAACCAGCATAATCAATTACTTTGACACAACATCGGTTTAAGTTCAAACAAACCATTTGACATTTAGTCTAACAGTTAAGATAGAGATGGTTAATTAAACCGATTCTTTGCATCACGAGCCTTGCTGAGAAAACGATGTGTTGCGCAATCGGCGAAATGCGAGCCGCATTACTTGATGGATGTCTTTAGGATAAGGTTTCAGTAATTAGACAATATTAACATTTGTGTGAGGTAACCGAGTCGTGTGGCTTACGACTGCGCAATAGACAAGTCTATTGAGAAAATGTAGATAAGCTCTGTTCGGAATTCATTGGTCCACTTAACTTCGCAGTACGCAATATCATATATCATTATAGCGTCCCAATTAATTTGGTTTAGAAAAACATAAAAGTGATAGATGAGACGTAAGTGGATGATATAATTATCTCCAGTTGAATATTTCGCTAATGGCAAGAGAAACAGCTTCGCACTGCTCCACTCGCGTTCACTCTCGTGTAGTTTTTTTATTTACACAAGAGTCCTAGATTTGCTATATAGTGCCCTCATTCCAGTCTTCTATCTTTAGGTGAAGGTCACGTCTAAGCTGGTATAATAGTTGTCGAGATTAGCACGGATACAGAGACAAAAACTTTCTATGAAGATGTTTCACAATTGTGCGCCTATTATATGAATATTAATATTAATGATAGATGCAAACATCTTCGGGATACATTTATTTCTGAGAGATTTTTTTCATATTATTTTTAGAATTTATTTTACTTCTTAATGCTTTCTGTTACTCCACAATATTGTTACAGTATACGCTTCAACTATGTGAAGTATTACGTACGTAACAATCGCACTTGGTTTATATTCTCATTTTTAGAAAATACCTATTTCTGTTTCACTCCGGAATAGCTCAAGGATGAAGAAAGCGTCAGTTAAGTTAGACAAGATGTAAATTGACATAAAACCAAATATTAAGTCTGTAATATTGTGATTTAAAAAAGTATTAATACCACGGAAGAAAGGTCGTGTTGTTCATGTATTTTGTGGTATGTGGTTTATCTTATGGTTAACATATAATGGCCACTAGCCTTGCTTAGATTTTGACAAACAAGTTTTTATTAGTTATCTCTTGCTTCAACGATGAAGTAAAATATAACAATTAAACCTACAAGCATTGATACTTCTTTAAAAAAGTTCTTAAATTTTGTGCAGTCTATCAATTCTAACCCATTACTCTGAGAGAAGATTTGTATCCAGTAGTGGGAAAGTAATAGACCATAATATTATACCTTGCAGTTAAAGTGACATATATTACCTAAAGGCAATAAGGTCATCAAATTAAAATGACAGCTACATAAGCGAGTAAGTTTTGCAAATCTATTCTATTCAAATTTATCAAACTCATTTTCATCGTATTATATTTAGCTTGTCGGTCTTCTTTTGTTAATGTACAATTACATTTGCAGTTCTAAGTATCTTCTAGCTTCGTCTGTCATATTTATCACGATTCGAAGTTCACCTTGGCAGTTGATAAGCTGGTCTATTCATCAGTAACCTTGTCACTTGGGAAGTGATTCCATTGTGCGAAATTCTTAGTCTCTAGAATATGCATATTAGTTTTGCTACCATTGTGTTGGTCTACTATAAAACGGTTACAAAGGTTAAATTTTGGAAAGGGAATCTTTCGTTTTCAGTTCTTAGTGTTTGTCTATAGTAAATACACGCACACGCACGCTTTCTACACTCATAACCCCACACACAAAGACGTATACACAAACACCCAGACCCAGAACAGAAATCTAAACTCATCATTCAGATATCTGTCTGGCCGGGGATCGAACCCGGGACCCAGTGAGTGTCAGACCGGTACAGTGACCGCTCCCCCACGCGGGTCGTCTACAGTAAGTGCTCAATATTCGAACATAGGATGATGATGATGATGATATAGGACATGGACAATATTCGAGAGGAGTAAGGGAGCTTATACACGAGTATTCATATCGATTATCGTCGCTTACGACAGGACTTTTATACGATATATGGGAAGAAATAGTGGTCTTGGTCTAGACCAATAAGCGCCACATTATTTCTTTTAATAGTGTATCTTTTTTTGTAAAATTGAAGAAACAAACAAGCAAGTAATTAGGAGAATAGGGGTTTATCTGAAGTCAATCACAGATGCGTTGCTTCTCCCGAGGACTTAGATGGTCACCTTTTACGAAAGTGAGCCGACCAAACATTTATGATCAGGTGTATGTACATATATTCAATTCATAAAAAATATTAAACCGGCTTTTCAACCACTTCCTGAGTCAAAAAACTAAAAGAATCGATTACGTTCGTGTTATATTCAACAGACAAGTAAGATGACATTATCATACGAATATGCACCTACAATAGATCCTTCAATCAATTTAGTCCAACATTCATAAAACTAATATTACATAATTTATCTTTACGAATACCATTATCGAGAGTTCAACGGATATAAACGTTTAGATATAGGGTGCTCTTTAATGTATTTCCTGACACTTTAATGATTATTAAAATATTCTTCTCATTATTATTGCATGTGCTTAATAATAGTATTTTATTTCTTACTTCAGCTTACAAATGAAATAAAAATCAGAGCGTCATTTTTTGACAGATGATTTTGACAAATGACCAATTATGTCCTAAGACTGACACTTTTAACTAAGCGGAAGGAAGTATAAGATATAACATTCAACTAATGATATAAAAAAATCTAAGAATTATTTTATGACAGAACCACACCTACGCGATCGGATCGATCAAATCGATAGACTTTGATTTGTTAGTGGGGTCGACTAAAGCTATGCGTACGAAGAAAATGAATCAAAAATGTCAATCGATCACTTATCACCAATTGATCGACCATACATATTTTTCTTCTATTCTCGATTGATCGATACTTAATGTAAAACAGTAACCAGATTGGTCGATTGAAAGTAATGGTTACAACTGACAAATGATTAAAAATCAAACGATAGTAGTTTGGAATTTAGGGCATATTTTGTATGCAGATCCGTCATTCAGTACCTGAAATATTCGCCTCTAGCTTTATGTCAGCAGTCGACATAGATCGTGTAGTTGAATGGTAGGTCCATTCACAAAGTTCTGATTTTTTCCTTAATTAACTATAGTAACAAGATCGTGAAGCAAAACAAACTCACCTATTCAAGCACTCTCTACGTCACTGCATTAATTATTTGGGCCACTGGTGCTTATATTGTTTATTAGCCGTATGTTGCATAATTTGAATATACAGTGCTAGTAACGTAATAAATTTTTATGATAATATTATGATGAAGTATAATCGTAGTGCGATAGCTCTGAGATCTGTCAAAACGTTTTGACAGACTTCCGCCAGACAAACTGACAGTGGCGTGAGTGGCGAAAATGCGATTCATTAATTGCATCCGACACATAGCCAGTTCTACTTTCGTTTGTTATACAAGACATTATTTGCATAATGTTAAGACTAGGTCGGTTGGGGTGCAAAGGACATGGCAACCTGCTTGTGAATAGACCTTTCTAAACAAATCTAATCGGCGTACGCTCGGTTAACTTCGCGATGAACCTTTTATGCAATAGTTATAAATAAATAGTCTGTAGACTGCAGAGCGCAGTAAATCTAGTGACCCAAATTGAACGGAAGTTAAAGATAGTGGTTAAAGTTTAGATTCGTTTCGATCGATAAAGTGAGCTGTGAAGCCTAATAAGCTTTTTTCACATTATGTCATAGACGATAAGGAAAAGTCACACTGTCACAAGTGATTTATTATAATAGATGTGACAAAGCTGTTGCAGTTCAACTATAGGTATATGAACGCTGATATATTTAAACATATTGATAGCATAGTAAATCAGTTCTGAGTCGGTGCTTGAACATTTATAGCTAACTTTAAATAAAACCACTTGCTTTACGTCCATTACATACTTGTATGCATCGTTATTCTTGTATGCCTCATACAGACAAAAATACTTAGGGTACCCCTTAATATACTTCTAATAACGGTTCTAGTGGTATTATCGCTGTCCAGAAATTGACAAGGAACTTAAAATTTGCATTATCA
The DNA here is from genome assembly GCA_002930495.1 of Cecropterus lyciades. Taxonomy (NCBI): domain Eukaryota; kingdom Metazoa; phylum Arthropoda; class Insecta; order Lepidoptera; family Hesperiidae; genus Cecropterus; species Cecropterus lyciades. The sequence continues at coordinate 91,930 of MOOZ01000314.1, forward strand.
TACGACCATACGAGGGATTATTATTATTTATTATACTTTACACTTAAATTATTCTTACTTGTAATACATTAATTTACAATGACGTTATTAATATACAGTATGTCGTCAAGCCATGATACCAACATTGGATATGGGTGTCCTCTCAGATTTTAAGGCATAGCCAATCACGCTGGCCAAGTGGGTGTTGGTAGATTTCACACACCTTTGAACTTTTTTAAGTACCCTGAACGTATATAGGTTTCTTCACGATATTTTACTTTACCGCTGAAACAAGAGCTAATAAACATGCATATAAATTCTAGAAATCAGAAGTGTCTGGGATTCGAACCTAAGACCTCTAGATTGACAGGCGGAATTTCAAACCACTAAGCTATCACTGCTCTAGAACAAGCTTCACAGAAAGTACAAGCAATTGAGATGGTTCCGCCCGCTTCATTTTAAGTATTTGCGTCACGGACAATCTATTGTAATGGCGGCGGTCAAACAAAGAGCCGATATGTTATTATGAAATCGAATAGCTCCGTAAATTCTTAGATGCCTCTCCGGTGACAAGTCTTCCGTGTTTCATCTTGAACGTGATGGTATGCGTCCGTCGTTGGGGACTTTGAAGTTATTCTATATTATAGTTGTAGGTTTATGTTTAAGAAGCATTTTACAAATGATAAGTTCTTTATTGTTTGCGGAAATGACACCTTCATAACCACCTCACCCAGTGTTTATGCTGTTGTTTCTGACGGTGACTTACAATAAAAAATAAAATAGTAGTATGCTGTAAAAAATCAAAGATAATCCGTTTTAATAGTGCTATTGACAGATGACCAGATATTGACAAATTTAACGGGTCGATCTGACATATAGATTAAATTTTAATAAATTAGTATTAGAGATTTCTACTAAAACCTTAAAGACAGTAAAAAATGCATATTATAGAGAGCTCGAGAAATTTTATCACAAACATATCATGACCATTTATATTTGGTCATATATTTCTGTTGTCTGAAATGTATGCTTAAAATAAATGTACCCACTAAATGCCCTGTTACTTCTAGTTTCCAGTAAAATTAATAGACTACATTGCGTATGAATTATTATTCTGACTTCTCATCTTAGTAGTATGTTATTATATTAATGTATTTAATAATATTTTGGATGTAAAAGTTGTTATTAATGACAATTTCAACTGTTAAGTGTCTAAAGACTACTCTGTATGAAAACGGTAAGAGATTAGGTTTAAAGAAAATACTTATTCATAAGTCGGCACTGAGCATGACATTTTTGCGAATCCAACACTTCATTCACTATTATCTTTTTACAAGACGCACGAATGCTGGACTAGCTTATGTTTTTTGCAATAAAAGCGTATACACAGTAAATGCTGGCACAATGTGGCTAGGCGTGACGAGATAAAATCTAGGGAACTCGGTGAAACTTGAATTAAATAAATATCACATTGAAAACGCTCTGAATAGCCTTAAGGACGACATTAAGCGCAATTACTTAGCCGTCCCGCCATTTACACGTAGCACCGTGTAAGGAAATAAAAATAATGGTAGAGTACGTGTTTGTTCTCAGGACAACATACCTATTCTGCTCTTTGATAATCGGCTTGTTCTACTATTAACGGATACATGGGAGGATATTAAAACATATTTTTATGAAATTGAACAATAAATCGTTTTTATGCTTAAACCTCACAATAAGGCAGACGAGCTGCCTGATAGAAAGTAGTCACCATCGCTTATGAACATTTGTTGCACCAAAGGAGTCGCTAATGCATTGCCGGCTTTGAAAGACTTTCTTTTCATACCTTTTTTAAAGAGCTCCATGTTATAACACTCCGTGAATACTTCAGGGGGGAGTTATTCCATATCTTGCAAACCGAAACGTGGAAGACCACGAGTCCAGTAGGTGCGCATGGAACTCCATCCTTCGGCGAGTGGTGCGGTGGAGAAAAGGTGATATAGGCATTGTAAAGCCGACTAAAATGTGATATCGATCGTTATATATTTCTGTTAGTTTTAAGTGGTGCACATGCACATGCGTAGAAATGGAGGTGCCAATGGAGATCCACTTGCACAATAAACTTCAAATCGGATGCTTTTTGCTTTGATAAAGTTGGAACACCTCTTGTAAGTGTATATATATTTTTAACACCTTTTAAAAACCACGGTATTTAACAATTTAAAACAGAAATATGCGTGTGATTTAAATATAGGTTGAAAATATTTATTTATATTATTTATTACAATATAAATTGCTACAAGCATAATTTCTTGTATAGTATTTAAGAATGATTTATATCTTAGAAATATTTAATAGACTGAAAAAAACGGAAAAAGAAAATACTGAAGATGGAATTTTAAAATTTTAAAACGTAACGTATTCTCTAGACACAGGCGTGCCGTCACGGTTTGTCTGTCCCTCAGGATCGTACAAAATACAGAGTCAACAACAACCAAATGTCATATATGTGTGTATATGAAGTTCGCAAAATGGCTGCGATTAAATCAGTAGTATATTGCAGTATTAAATATTGAATTTAAAGTAGTTATGTATTCTTTTTTATAGTTTAAATATTTTGAGGGCATAACTATAATATAAATAAATAATAGCCGGACAACAAAATCATACCGCATTCCTTTTACCATCATTCATCCCATTTCATGACAATGTTATAAGTATAACTATTTCATATTCAATCCTTTTTCATACTATTCTATATTATTGCCTTGTTCAAATCGATCTTGGTTCCTCGCCGATGCTGTGGCAAGTGTTGGCAATTGCACGGCTATATGTAATTTTGCACCTATTTGAAACGCGAAATACTCTACCCTCCGTAATGAGGTGTTTCTCGAGGCTATCCGATCGATATTTGCTAGAAATTGCATTGAATGCCTGGCATTCGTTGACGTATGTGTCTGGTTATTTTCAGAGCGGCGGAGTGCAATATTTTTTATTTGTATACAAGAATGTATCCAAGCTATTTTCAGTTGGAGTTTATCTATATTTAAAAATCTATTAATCGTTCGTTCTCTTTTAGCACTTTTAGATTGTTTTGGAGTTTTGGTCTTTCAATTCGTAACTAGTCACTGTAGTGTACAACTAACCAGTGGAACAACCTCCCTTCTATCTAATTTTCAGAAATAGGGAATTCTAAAACCCCTAATCCCAAAAACACAGCACCACACAATTCTATGCCGACTGGTCAAACTATCGCCATATAAAATTTCATCACAATCAGCCCTGCGGTTTGGCTGTGAAAACGTAACAGACAGACAGAGTTACTTTCGCATTTATAACATTAGTATGGATATTTGATTTAAGGCTAATATTATCGTGGAATTGATAAATTTTAATATGTTCCGGGTATTCACGATAAACGGTTTTTTTAAGTTCTTTATGCCGATATTTTGACCTGGCTACATAGGTTTATCGTGGATATCTACGGCGAAACTGCGGAGACGCATAAAACCGTCGATAAGCACTAGTAGTAGATTAACCTTTTTTTGTGTTGACGGGAGGGAAACCTTCTAAAGGTACACTGAAGCCTTGGGAGAGACTCCGGGCTATGTGGGATTTTTATCCACTAAAACCCCCTCGGTGGCCTTCCTCAGCGCTTGCAGGGGATTCCAGGATCTCCTATGGAACGCACCGGTGCCCCCTAGCGCGGCGCCCCTTACCGGCTCTTCTTTTGGAGGACGTGCAACTATCCCCCTGCACCTCCTGGTGTCTACGACAACATGCAGCCACACATGCGGCCGTCCTTCTCGGGGTTACTGACTGGGCGGTTCGAGCTCCCACGCTAGCCGCCCGCAGCCCCAGAAGCCCTCTTCTAGTTGCCTCTTATAACAGGCAGGGGATACCGTAGGCGTATTCTACTCCCCGGTTACAGGGGACTGTAGTAGATTAACCAATCTACCCTACGTCTACTTCGCATATCTTTTTTAGATTCTATATCACGACGCATAACACTCACTGTATCCTTACGCATCAAACTTTGCATTATTTGTGATTTACATAAAAGTAAAATACCGCACACCGTGAGTACCTGTAACATTGCAATGTATTAGTATGGATTTTACAATCCCTATAAATAATAATAAGTAGCACAACAATTTCCGTTTCACTTAAGATTTCGTGGCAGTTATTAAATGTTTAATCTCACGTTGCATAAACATGAATAATAACGCACGGAAAGAATTGATTAATTAACGAGATTTCGTTATTAATTTTCAACGGTTACTGATGACTTCGGAAGATAAATATTTATATCCTAACTGCTTCCGAATTCCTACGTTATTAACTATTTTAACAATACTTTTATGCTATTTATTTTCGATTTATTTTTGAAAGTTAACTAATTAAAACTTATTCACGTCAGACTTATTTGTATACGCGGATTAATTTGTATACGCAAAAGCACTTACAAATTAAAATGAATGCGTTTATAACTTACCTTATGCTTAATTATACGGAAGAATCCAACATTACAAATTGCTGTTATACTCTTCGAATGTAATTTGATTAAGTAAAGATAAGGTAGGTATTCAGGTATGCTCTCGCGTTTACGATTTATTAGAGCTGTTTACTTTAACTATAGTTCACGTAATAAATTAAGTAGAAGGAACAACTTCATACTTTTACTGCTAACAATAATACTTTTAATATCGAAATGGCTGTAAAAATAAAATCGTGAGTGCAATAAAATCAATCGGAGACCAAAATAGCAGTAACATTTAAATGTCAAATGTCACTGACTTTCAGGGTTCCGTAGCCAGACAAGAAAGCCTCATAAAAGTCTTTTAGGAACAAATTTCATTGATTTAATAGTCATTTCATCTGAAGAGTACTTTTATATTTCGCACTTAATTTTAACAATTGAAATGAACTAGTATGTACCGTAGCATTATTTACTGTACTTATTAGTATTAATCTGAAAGTGATTTTTTAAACAACTTCTATTAAACTGATCATCCCGTGAACTGTTAATTTTATAATATTCACCTGGGTTCGATTGTATTAATATCTTCCGTACTCAGAGGTACCACCGTCGCTCTTATTTCTGAGAACTTATTAACATGCACACGACAATATATGTATATCTATGAACAAGTGTATTGTATATTCCATTAACTGTAATTACAAAGTATTTGAAGTAGATTTTTTTTAATCCAATTGAAGTAGCAAACGGGCATGCTGAGTGATTGTGAGTGATTGCTGCCGCCCATGGACACATGTAAGTAATTCCATATAGAACAGGCGTTCTATCTGATGTCGGTCACAGATGCGTTGTTATTCTCGAGGACTGAGATGGTCGCCTCATATATGAGTCGACAACCCTTCTACTGAAATGCAAAAACTGCCCCGGTCGAACAACACTAGTAGAATTCCTGACGTAGTTGAAATTCGTGGTATTTATGTAACTTATAGATCACCTTTACAAATAATTGGCAGATGACAACATTACACTTAAAACATATACAACATTTAAATTAATTTTACACAAAACCATTTGACTTATAGATAAACCAGATTTATTAACCACTTAACCCTTGTGAAATTTAAGCCTGATATTACCTTAAAGGTTTTAAGGTGAACATAATTTGGTTCCAATCTATCCAATCTTATCCATCAGCCTTTTCAAATCTAGTGCTGGACATAGGACATATTGACTTTTTGCCAATAGTCACCGAGCCTGGCATGCGTGTGACTGCAATAAGTGTTGATGTTACATAAGAAGATGGCATCTTCTAGATTTTATCCCTTAGTCGCCTCCTACGGCATCCACTGGAAGAGAGTGAGTGATGCTTCAGACATTGCGTAACAACATATAATTTATTGGTACTCTATTAGTTTTAGTAAAAAGTAAAAATATACCTAGAAAGTTCAGTTTAATGTTCGTGCATCAATATCCTAATTGTTTTCACTTTCATTTGTTACGTATCGAGGCTTTCCCGACGAGTGATACAGGAGATGTTATCTCTTTGACAAATGGGATTATTACGAGACGCGATTAATGTTATGCAATTTGCATAAAGAGGCCTCCGCAAATTCCATTACACCGTGACCCGACAAGGAATTATGATCTTCTTAATATTATAAAATATCACGAGACAGACCATTAAGACCTTTCAGTTCACGGGGATATTTCATGTCTGAGCCATCACCGTTATGAGATTTTGCATCGATCATGACATAAGTACGCAATAATTCAATTTTAATTAACGGTGTGTGAAAAATAACCAAAATTATGATCGTACAAAGGTTGCCAAATATGTCATGACCGCAATTGTTTGGTGTGCTGGCTACGCTGGACTGTAAACTCGATCGATACTTTCGAATCACTATGACACTAGTTTTTAATTTAATTTCCAAAATAATTAATAAAAATTTACTATGTAATTATATTATTATTGTATTTTTCATTACTAATACCGTTACTTAGAATTTTATAGTTTTATAATATATTTTGTCTTGCAGCAAAATGTATGTTTTTTGCAACTCAATTTTAAATCAACATGTTTGAATATTATCTTCTTTATTTGAACGCCATCGATACGATATCTGTCTGTTCCATGCTGAAAAAACTAAATTTCCTAAAAAGTTGTTTAATGTGTGTGAAGGTAAGTGTATCAACATTCTATATTCATTTCGTCATTCAAATTCATTCATTCAAAGCACGGTGGATTACCGCCTAAACTCCGGCATACTGAAACCCGTGCCTAGTAGAACCGTAATGACAACAACCAACTGAGTTCTCAAGTAAGATTATTCAGGCGTACCAAACAAAATTAATTTAAGGTAACGTTAAAATTATATGTACTGAATGCAATTTGATTAATTTAATCCATTTAATCATAACCAAAATAAAAATTCATCGATTTAATATTTTTGTAGAAACCGGTACGAGCCTAACGGAAATAAACTAGCGATAAACTGCATGAATAATTACGTAGGAATTTGGAAATGTAAACTAATTCAACAGTTTGACGTGAATATCCGCTGTGGGATGATGTTTACATAATACTTTACAGTTATGTGGTTTTGCTCGCGGCGACGCCTGCGTGCATCCCTGTTTTTTGGATTTTCCTTGGAACCTTTGAAGGTGGTAGAGCGAGTGCGTATGGTTCGACCGAGGAGATACCATGGCTGCACTTATTTCTAGCGTAAATTAGTTCTTCTATCGTGAAAGGTAGGCGACTAAGACCTCAGGAGAAGTAACGACATTGACTTCAAATGGAACCCCTGTTCTATACGAAGTTTCCTCGACATGTCCATGGGTAGCAGTGACCTCTTGCTATCGTATGGACTGCGCGGTCTTTTGCTACTATATTATGAAAACAAAGAACGTTTTTTACCTCAAGTCATTTGATGCCTTGATTTCGTTTAAATTGGTGCCGCTCATAAGATTTTCCGCTTATAAGAATTAATAAGCACAGAGCTTAACTCTGCACTTAGCAGAGCAGAGCAATTCTTCATTCGCGCTTATAAAATAAATAAACTTTGAAATTGTGTATGCTTTCAAATGGTTCGAGTAAATTGCTAATAAAATGATAGAGGTAACTACTTAAATTTTTTAGAGATACTTCAATATTTATTCGCAATACATATTATCTATTGATGTGCAAATAGATTCTCGTACTTCAATATTTATTTATGTATGTATAAATATACACATATCGATTGATGGGGGGTACATGTTTACTGTTCATCCAAAATTCTATTATGCAATTTCAAAACATACTTGTAATACATACTTTTATATGCAGTATGATTTACTATGTTTATTACAAAAATTCCATTCAAATTGAAATCACATCGTTTTGAATTAGCATTGATAATCCACATTCCATAACATACATTACATAATATCACAATTCTGTAGAATTATTTAAATTCGACATTTTACGTCAAATATTATAAAAGTTTATCTTTTATCGGGGAGTTGGGTTAAATATAGTGGTTTATATTCTAAAGAGATGGAACCATGACATTATTTTTTAAAATTGAAAATTGAATTCTATATTATATTTATATTGCATAATTTTGCATAATTGTTTTGATCAATATGTTAAGAACTTAAATATGTGAATATTTTGGCCCACTTTGTCGTATTCTAATATCTAAATATATACTGAGTTATTATATCAGTACTCCATACCTACGGTTCAAGGCTATCAAACACACCGTTGCATTCCCATAACAGTACAACTCTGAATTAGCATAAAAAATGGGATGCCATTCAAAACTGAATATCGCACAATAAATAAACCTTTCATAACTAACGTATAAATCGTTCATTACGAAGATACGCGATCAGAGATGTTATGGACTGTAATCGTAACCGAAACTATCGGATATCCGAAATAAAAAATAATATCCGTAACCGTATCCGATATAAAAGTTACGGTTGATTTCGGATATGTTTCGGGACATGTTTATTTAGTTTTAGTAAATAACACTTAAAATTGATTGGATTGCGATAATTATAACTGATATGACTGATTGTAATAGCAAATGATAACATAGAAATAAAGCCAAGTTATCAGCTATTTGTATTTTACATTTAAAATTCCTTAAAATGCAATATCTGTAACCGAAACTATCCGAAACCAACGAATAATCCGAAATAATTACATATCCGTAACTGTATCCGAAACTGCTATTATTCCTTTAACTATATCCGTATCCAGATCCGAAATTTGACATCCCTAGTAGAGATATGAACACGGAGATATATACACGGAGACAGACGTGGAGATGCGGAGATGCGTCCGATGTAGT
>MOOZ01000314.1:143757-155860 GCA_002930495.1 Cecropterus lyciades
ATTTATGCCTGTGAAGGCAAATTACTGATGTACGTAGGGTATAGTTACACTAACCCGTTGAACTTCAAAGAAAGCAGTTAATGCTGCTTCATTTGCGTGTTTAATCAGTTAGTGTCATGAGATCGCAAAATTATTCGCTTATTAGTATTTTTAACACATTGAAGTAACACAAGCGATAACTGCGACCCATGGATATCTGTAAGCATCTACTTATAGAGCAGTGTATCCATTTGAGGCAGTAAATGAGCATGCATTGCTCCTGGTGGTAAGTGATGCCTTCTTTCGATGGATATCTGTAAGCATCTACTTATAGAGCAGTGTATCCATCTGAGTTAGTAAATGAGCATGCATTGCACCTGATGGTAAGTGATGCCTGCTGTCCATGGATATCTGTAAGCAACTATTTATAAAGTAGGGTATCTATCTAAAGTCAATAACAGATGTGTTGGTACGTCCGAGGGCTAATTTGGTCGCTACATTGGAAAGTGAGTTAAGTATTTGCTTATAAATTTAAGTGTAGAAACAATAGTTGTTCGACACCCTTTTTTTTATTCTCGAGAGGGAAACCTTCAAAGGTACCTGAAGCCGTGGGAGCGACGCCAGGTTATGTGGGATTTTTACCGCACTAAAACCCTCCGGTGGCCGTTTCGGGACTACGAAGAAGACTCCGAGATAGAGATCTCGGAGAAACACAGAAAAGAAACACAACCGTAGTCTTCTGAGCACTTAGCCCCACCGGGCTCCACCCAAGTCTCAGAGCGGCTGGGCCCATCGCATCGTCTGGTCTTTACGATGGTTAGTTACGACTTACCGAGGTCATCTGGGTGGACGGTTCGAGCTCTTGCCGCCCGCAACCCCAGAAGCCTTAGTCGCCTCTTACGACAGGCAGAAGATACCGTAACTCTATTCTGACCCAGGAACTACAGGGACTGTTCGACTCCCTAGGCACCACGATTACACTATCAGCAGAAGTGTTAATTGCTGTTGTGTTTTAGTTTTAAAGAATATGAGCCCTTGTGACCGTAATACCGGACTCAATTCTATCAGGTATTCATATAGTGGAAATTTAATTCGCTGTAATAAATGTCCATAGGCGGCACTTACCATCAAGTAGAGTTCATATTCGTTTGCTACTTTCCATCATATTATAAAAAGAAAAACACAACCTTATATTAGAAATGTGAGATGTAATAAATTGAGTGTCTTACGATAGTGGATGTAAGATTTGCATACGAATGTGTTTGTCTTAAGATTGCTTTCATAATCTAGATTTCCCCGTGCACATGTTATTAGCTATTCAGTATTTTGTAAGATTAAGATTAGAAATCATACGAAGACGCAAAAGGCGGTAGCAACTACGTGCAGAACTAGTTTAGTAGGCGCGGCAACACGTATGCTTTTATTCTCCAGGGTGTTTTCTGAAAGTACCACTCCTTGCATACCGGTAGTTATCAATCGAGGCCGTCTGTCGTTGCTCAACCCTCAAGCAACAATCAGGTCTCATTAGTTTGCGCTTTGTGCTAAATTATTACATTTCTTTACTTGACACCGTGTGTAACTTTATGGCTTAATATTCCTTTGTTGTAGAATGAACGAATTATTTGCATTGTTGTTTAAATGGTCGATCTGTCAAAACGTTGTCTTTCAATTATAAAGCTAACCTTGTCTGATTTAATTGAATAGAAGGTGTCAGTGTTTTATTTTACTACCTTATACCATGACGCCTACATTAATATATTGCATGTATGAAGAAATAATACTTTAAGTAAAATATACACGGCACTGCGTCATTCAAGACACTTTGTAGGTATATTGTTTTTTTCTTTTAATTTTGTTGAGAAATCTAACAAATATTATAAAGGCGAAACTTTGCGAGATGTTTGTATGTTTGTAGCTCTTTCACGCAAAAAGTAAGTCGGTTAACGCTGAAATTTACACACAAATATTTTATAACCTAGAATAACACATGGAATACTCTTTACCGTGGTAAATGTGACCGAAGCGGATGGAGCCACAGGAATAGGCTAGTCTTTAATTTTCAGTGTAACCACAGTCTTCGTCTCTACTCTCCTATTGTATCTTTTAGCCATGGGGTTGATTAAGCTGGAAAAAATGTAGGATAGAACAGTTGAAAGAAAATATTTTCAAAGAAAATTGAACTCAAATATAATAACAGTATATAACTAGCTCACTTTTTTGAAAAATGTAATAATCGGTTTCAAACAAATTGCGTTTTATGTTATGTGCTAAGAAAGTTTAAATATACGTTGTCGTTGTACACTTGGATGCTTTTTATGATTTAAAGTTACATTTGCACCGTGCCTAATGCGTGTTATCACTTAGAAAATAAAATGTTACCTTGGATTTTATAACATTGAAGGAGCACACGAGCATGTAGCACCTGATGGTAAGTGGCTATTGCCGCTCTGTAATCAACCCCAGATAATGTCAATCTTACCTAAGTTTGACCCTATGGTCAAACTTTGGTTGGTTCTAGGAGATGCAACGCATCTATATGCGTTGCATCTCCTAGAACCAAGTTAGAACGCCACGGATAAGTACGTCTCTCTTACTACACCCGTCAAACCAGAACACTGCTGTTATTAGGCAGAAATAGATGTACCGGCGGTGCATCCGCAGTCGAACTACAAAGAGGTCTATCACTGTTAATTAGAAATAGATAATTTAAATAAAATTTATATACTTGTAATTCACTATTATTGTTATGAAGAATAGTAATAACCACGTTATGATAAAACAATTGCAACATCGCGGAAACAACCCAGTCTCAACATAAACAGCTATGGATAGTGTTTCCTGACGTAATCCTGGTAGCACATTATAAAGTTTATTTAACTTAATGGCTTAGGCTCGGAGTGAATGACATGTCTTTTAGTTAATCTTATAGATCTATGGAGCTTATTAACGTGCCAAACCTAATCTCTTGATTAAATACGACAGGTGTTTCATTTGTTCGATTCGGCGCTAAATATCTAGTGGTTTATGATTTTATCTAAAGACAGGTTACAGGTATTCGTAACTATACCTACTGCAGTATTTTTAGTAATTAACGGAACATTGGGTTGAAATCCCTAGCACCTTTTTTTTCAATATTATAAGTAACTAACTTAACTAAGAAAAAAAACTGTTTGCATTGCAAAAATTGCAACATTTATTTTTGGTAGTAAATAAAGATCTTTCAGTTGATAATATTTATAACTATTTATTTTCCAAAATAATTCTCAAAGTTAAAATTATTAGACAGTATATATATATGGCCTCATTAAATATTTATCTAATAAAATAGGACGTCAATACATAAAGGTTAGCCACCCCTGGTATACGATGATGGTGAATTTCGCTTCAAGCAGTCTTGCCTTATTTGGAGTCAGTCATTTCATTACAAGCTCATGGGTACACTTTTTTCATAATAAAACGAACTTGAAACTTTTGATTACTTTGACGCTTTATTTGGTTCATACGTAAGGGATGATAATTACTGTATTAATTATTTATAATATTTATTATATAATATTTTTGCGTTTTTATGATGAATTATCAAATCAAATGGCCTACTTTGATTTAATAATGATAATTCTTAAATAAATAACCAGAGAAGAGTTTTAATTCAGGTCTTACAGAACATAAAATATTTAAATATTTCTTTGTTTTTATGACTCTCAGCTAATATGATCCTATTAAGACTGAATTTTTATTCCCCTTTACTATAAATGGGATTAAAAAAGTTAATTAATACAGAAACTTAAAAAGAAAAATATTTTAGTTGTTATTATAAAAATCATAAACATTTAATGTAAGTATCTACATAGGTGAAAATGGTATGAATAAAAAAACATCTCACATTATAAATATTTTATTTATTTCATTAACATGCAAAGTAGACAGTTACAAAATCTGCTTCACAGGAGCGACAATTCTGAATAAAACGACACATGGCAATATTTCACGTGCATATTCCTATTTAATAATATTTACATCTTGTCTGGTCGTTAAAAATGGATAATAATACTCCATGCGCAATATAATGCAGAAGAGAATACATGAAATATCGTCGTGTTAAACGTTAAAAAAGATATTTGTACGGATGTGACGTCACAGTTGCTGAAATAAAAGAAGCAATAGACCGTAGCAACATATTCTATGTATATTATTACGGAAAATAATATTCAATGATGAGTATTAATTTAAAAAAAATACATTTAATATCTTTTTTTACTTAAAAAATTCGTAACATTTAACAAACGTGACGTCACTAACTTGCTGGAATAAAGGACGCAAAAAGGACGCAAAAAAGATGATAGCAACAAATTTTAGGTGCAATTTTAGGTTCGTGCTATTGATACACATTACAATAATTCGTTTTTGTTATTATATGATAGGTTCATCGGAAAAACGTACATTCCTTGGATTTGAACCAAGGCGCTCAAACTCTAAAGAGAGGAATAAGTCAATGTCAACTGATAATATTCATGTAACCAGCCTAACTTGACATTCATTTTGTTTATTTGCAGACCATTAGTTAAAAAATATATCACCATGACAATACTACTTTTGGTCCACTTTAAAATAAACTATACCGATTAAGCCAATTTAATTGATCTCTTAAATTATTATTTAATGATTTTTATTATGAGATCAGACTAAAATTACGTATAGGTAATGTTACCTACGTAAAAGGATTAAAAATGATAAATTGTTAATAAATTAATCTAATAATAGGTGGGACCACTCAATGTACAATATTTATACGTAAAAATATAATAATATACTAATTAGCTTATATTCTATAACATTATGAAAACAACTAGAGAATATCACCGAATTTTTCGTCGAAATATCATTAAATAGTTGATTTCAATTATTAATTTATATTCTCGATTATGTGAAAAAAAAAATAGTGTATCATTTGATGATACGTTTGTTGATAGTTACCCAAACTGATAATTATCATACTAATGTTCTTATTTTCTTATTATAAACGCGAAAGTTTGTGTGGACGTATGTATGTTTATTACTCTTTCACGTAACAATTTTTGATTGAATTTAGATCAAATTTGACTCATATTGCATCTTTATCTTTAATATTGCATCTTAATCTTTATCTTGCGTGGTTAATGGAGGTAACGGGCGGAACCGCGGGAAAAAGCTAGTAATTTATAACGTGAAGGCTATATGTTGGTATTTTGGATGACGAAATTATGATTGAATTAAAATTTAATTATTCAGTAATAAAAATATATTCAAAACATACAAATAGACTTTTTCGTATAAATATAATGTTTCAACTGAATATTCTACATATAAAGTCAAAAGCTTTTCGTAAGTTCTTATCCGATGTGTCTCTAGTAATTGATTCGTATTAAAAGAGTAATCTTTTATTAAAACAAAATAATTCTTTATAATTTATCTTCTTCATAAATATTTGACATAAACATCGATCGATACATATGTAAAAAACTGCGATTATTTTCTTAAACATTTATTTTACGCCTTTTGTGAATAAAACATTTATTCCTATACTTATGTGTTCTTGATCATTTACAGGATCGAATTAAAATATTTTATATATACATATTAAAACGTATGAAAAGACGCTGAAGTATAATTGGTAGATTAAAGCAAATTATAGGCGATAATTATTTCTTCTAAAACTGTCAACAATGGTTGTCCGACCCTTATAGGAACATATTGAAAATAAATGTTTTGGAGTTACATCTACGCATATATAATTAAGACTGTATATTTATAATTAAGACTGTATTTTCGAAGAATTCACACATTTATATATATTCCGACAAATGTCGCAAATATACACAGATCAATTTCAATACAATTTACTTATATACCAAATTGTTTTAATCTTACAAAAATCAGTCCAATTAAAACAAATTAAGTGGAATCTGAAATACAACGTTTTCAGAACACCATTTTCAAATCATACCAAAATTTTTCAAAATACGACAATACGACATATATCAAATATATTTACTTTAAGACACAAACATTACTGTCTTCAAAACCTGGAAATGTCATCTGTAACATTCCTCAATCGTGATGTTATCCTTAGATCCTCTCCATCACATCCTTCGATGTGTTCGCTTGCACAGCACGGTGCTCGCGGAACAAACAAACTCCTTCTGGAGTGAACGAGACCCTGGGAACTACCTGAAGGAGATCATATGCTGAGGGATGGCCGTTTCTTCCTCACGCTCTTGTTGCTCAAGCCCAGAATCGTGCCGATTACCTGTGTAAACAAATAAATTTGCTAAATTATATTTAAAATTATAATGTATACGCCTATATGTGTATATTTGTAATGATATTGACTACTTTTCATTTGATATCAAAATTGTTATCTTAATTGAAAAAATTGTCACTTCCACCACTTTTCGGTTCACAGGCTCCATATTTAAAAATCATATAGCCTGTGCCACTTTGCAAACTGAGACGATTTCAATGATATGTCATATGTTACCCGTTTAGTCTGTAGCGCGTGCCAAAAAAAAAAACATTACCCTCCTTCTGACACAGGTAATAAATTAGGATAGCTCACTAGCAGTCAATACATTAATTTACATTGTCGAAATTCCAACATAAGTGGTCCTTTCTCTTGTAAAACTCATACTTCCGGGAGGTCATTTGCAATGGTTTAATATTTAACGTTATCGGAAACTATGAGTTATATACGGAATTTGATGCTTTTATCTATTTATAATAAATAATTATTCTATTATAAAGACGTACTAGTATTATAAGTATATATGTCAAAAATATTAACAACATAGTTTTATTTATCATATGTTCATAAATTAATATAGATAACAATTACAATGACAGACTATTAACTCAGCAACAAGACACTTGGCAATATTTCATGGGTAGGTAGGTATTTCGAAACACTCGAACGATAACTCAGTGTAGTTAAAATTGTCAATTTAAGAATGTACATGTAACTCTCGTAGTACGTGCATATGTATATCTATGCTAATAACATATGAAGCTTACTGTAATTCGCGGAAAAAAGCTCGTAGAAGGCGACAGCACTAGATCAGCTTGCTTTAAAATTGGAGTAGGAAGGGTGTTTCGTACGCGACTTCTTCAGCATATAGGTACTTCTTCAGCGTTACACTAAATGTATAGGTTTACCTACCTTTGAGGCCATGTAATTAGCGAGATTAAAGCGCAGTGGGACAGAATCAATGGATTTGTTCTAAGTATAAGTGCTCAGGTATGTGTGGCTCACTTAAAAGACGGAACAGCCGAACAGCGATCAGCAGCGAGCTTTGATCGTGAGGAAATCACAAGTTTGAAGAATCCAAGCTAAAGGACTGAACAGGTGAACAGCAATCAGCAGCAAGCTACTATCGTAAGGAAATCCAAGAGCGAAGAAACCAAGGTTATATTATGTGTTCAGGTGTGTAAGGCATGTGTAACGTACCTTAGAGACGGAGTAGGCAGCGAGTTTCCTCCGCGGCGCGGGCAGCAGCAAGGCCAGCGCGCGCGCCTCGCGCAGCAGTGCGTGGAAGGCCAGCGCCGCGCCCGCGCATGACTCCGCCGCCGACACCTCATAAAACTGGCACCCGAAACGCAGTGACAGCTCCTGACCCTCCTCGGCTTTGACCACTCTGCCGTGAGAAAATTAACTTTAGTCATATACCAACAGCTGTGACGAACTAGGTATCGATATAGGTAAATTTGTGAAAATATTTTTTAACGAAAATCTGAAAAATACAAACAAAAATTTTATTTAAACACGAGTAGGAAATATATATTAAGTGTCTTAAAAGACTTACATTACCTAAATTCCAAAAATACTATTTTCAAACAATCAACTAACCTATGATGATATAACAGTAGTAAATCAAACAAACAATAATGTACGATGTTACTACAAAATTTACTGTGCGATTCATAATTACACTGTGCCGGGTGGCATTGACCTAAATAGCACGACACTCATGTTCAGGAAAATGTAGTAGTAAGCGGCTATGACACAAAATCCTGAAGATTGGAGAGGCCTCTGCCTGTGTAATATCAACCCACTGCGGTCACTAATAAGCATGTCATGCGCGGTGAATATTGACAAAATCCTTATCCTTAAAGACCTCCAAAAGCTTATTGATTAATTTGTACCAAGTACATATTATTAGATATCATATAAAAAATATCAATACCTAGCATGTTCTAAGTCCCTCTTATTCCCAAGTAAGGTGACGGCGGCACAACCAGGGAGTCTGGTCCTCTCCAGCAGAGCCAACAACTCAGCCGCAGCCAGGAACGAGCGCCGATCACAAACGGAGTACACCACTGCAAACGCGTCGCCCCATCGGAGGTGTTCCGCCAAGCAACCACGTTTCTAAAACATTTTCTAAATTAAGCCTTCGTACTAAACAATGAACTATAAACCAGTTTACGACTAGATATTTACCGCACAGCCACATGTGTCTAAAACTTCGACTTCCGACGTAACGCCATCAAACGCGACCCGATGTTGATACAAGAAATCTGAAATAGAGGGTCCTTGTTAGCGTGTTGGGTGTAAATATGAAGTAGGTGAAATATGGAAGACTATCAAATCACTGAAAGTTCCTTTCATGTAATTTCTAAAGACTGAAAATGACAATAGTTAATAATATATAGTTGCAAAAGTGATAATATAATTTATGACATTCCACAAAATTTTCTTTTACCTAATTTACACATATGTACATATATCAGTTCCTTACTTAAGCTAAACCACTTTTAATAGAGTATATTTCTATCAATGGAAGATTATATCCATAAGAATTAAATTAGTTTCTTTTACAGTCCACGTGATTATTACAATAATTATCGTTTAGTCAACAACAGTGATCATTCTACGATAAAATACACGCATTGCTAAAGATCACACTTCCCTGAAAGCCCCGTCCCGTAATAAAGAAAACATTTATTAGTTCTAGCACTTGACCTGNNNACTTTATTACCATACCGTAGTAAAATCAGTATGTTGGACAGCTCTACAACGAATTACTCTGTGTGCTTGCTGAAAATGTTTTTATTGAGTCAGAACTTACAATTTTGTTTCATATTAACAAATACAAAATTTTATAATTCCGAAGCTATATTTTAACTTTAATTTAATAGACCCGTAATTTATTAGTGTAAAATTAAACATCTAAAATTATATTTCTATGCGAGTAAACTGATATAACGACAATTTTATTTTTTTATTTTTCGTCGATAAAGACATCACAGATCACATCGACACTTTTA
Organism: Cecropterus lyciades; assembly: GCA_002930495.1. Lineage (NCBI taxonomy): Eukaryota > Metazoa > Arthropoda > Insecta > Lepidoptera > Hesperiidae > Cecropterus > Cecropterus lyciades. The sequence goes on from MOOZ01000314.1 coordinate 153,034, forward strand.
TTTATAGTAGATAGTTATCTACTTACCACCGGTTGAACTGTACTCGCCGATGTATCTCTTCGTTAGATAACGGACAACCACGGCTGTAACAAGGAGATGAACAGTTAAAACACTTATATGCGAGTAGAAAATGCACTGGATCTCAAGTAAAGTTATAAAGATATTACATGCATCTTAGGTTACACTGTAATCGACCTTACAAGAAGAATCAGTCAATAATAATGATAATGCAGTAAGGCCAGTATGTATAAATATTAAAATAATTTGTAAAATAGGCAAATAGAATAAGTTCTGTAAATATAAATAACAATTTAAATTTTTACACGAACATTGTCACCTAATTTTTAAAATATACCAGCGATATTTTGTGAGACGGTGTTAATGAAAGTAATTGTCGAACTACTATAGAGTACTTCTGACCACCTGTACTTGGGAATACGTAAATCAAAACTAAAATTTTAAAAAATATGTTTTTTTTTTCAAATATTTATGATTTACACAAACGCGGCACTTTCATTTTTATTATGTATATGGAAATGTTTACGTTACGTTTTAACAATATATATGACTTTAGGTTTCCTGCGTAAAGATAGAACCGTGAATACGTGCGGACTTGACGGTTTACAACATATAATCTTATAGAAAGCTTGGTCCTGATCAGTTCCACGCCTCACACTATCTCACCCGATAAAACATATAGCAGCAAATGAAATGCAAAGTTGCAACACAGTGAAAGCAGCAATTAGCAACTAATCGGTGCGAGGTGTTACAAAAGTTGTATTCCTGAATAAATTTATAACTACAAGCTTCAATTAGAGGGAAAGCAGACAAAGGGCCTCTGTATTAACTAATGGGTTAATTGCCGACAAATATCCAATCAAATAAACCACGTAATATACGCTATCACAAAGTTTATACATACAAATTGCGTTAACTTTCAGTTATGATTGGAACGGATTCTGCATTAATATGTACGTTCTATAGAAAGGCCTTAGTACGAGTTGTTACGTTTCCTCATAACAAATATTGTTAACGTTAACGCCCATCATTGCACATATAGTATATTGCAAAATTTGGCTGTAAATGAAACGTAAACGTTATATATAGTATGGCAGTAGAAAACGAGCATGCAGCCCACCTGATGGTAAGTGGCTACTGCTGTTCATGGACATCTGTAATCAACCCTAACTAGCCTCAGGGGTAGAAGAAGAGAACACAGAAGACAGACAGAACACAGAAGCACATAACATTGCTGATTAGGCAGAAATAGGTATGGCGGTGGTGCTTCCGGAGTCGAACCATAAAGAGTTCTACCACCTTCAAAACAAAACAAAAAAACGTGAAATATACATGCAATGTTTGGGGGAAAACGATACAATTATCGTTTTGAGAAAACGTATTAAACTCGTACTAAAGGTACAGTGCCCTTATTACAAGTTTATTACTTTCCTCAAAACGTTTTTATGTTGTTTACGTTTTCGGTCGTTTATTGTAATGTACATTGCATGTTTACGTTTTTGATTTCGGCCATACTTTGCAATGTTCAATGGGGCGAAAACGTAAACAATTATTGTTTTGGGGAAATGTAATAAAATTGTACTATGGCGCAGTAGAATATCTATGATTTGTTAAACACAAACGTGTTAAATGTTTCGTAACCTTGAGCGGCTCTAAGACACTTCGTTATTCTAATTAACTCATCCAAAAACTTGGCTCAAAGTGGCGATTGACGAATCACATATCGTTTTTTAGTTCATTCACTTATTATAAATATTCGTATTTGGTTTAATCAAAGGTAATAACATTAAATATTTACTTATGTAACTAGAGTATTGTCGTTATTATTGGCTTAAGATGCGATATTTAAAATTGCCTAAAAAAATAAGCATAATGTATCTACTCGAAATACATCTAGACTTAGCTGTTGTGTATAACAATAATACAAGTATATAATTGATTTATTTATTATCAACCAGAAGCGTGCATGATACATTTGAATATTAACTTTTTATTAAATTAAACAGATATTTCAAAAAACATCTCTAATAAATATTCGTACTAAGATATCATACGATTTCGTAAATCGTTGTGATACGACATTAAATTTGCATTAACTTAGAAAATGATATCCGTTATATTTCTGGCCGATTGCTAGAAACGAGATATATCTTCCGAGAAATATGGTGGGATATAAAACAGGATAGTTTCCGAGATGATATCTTTACGTCGCATCTCATCAGCTATGCCCATTTTATAGACTCGCTCGCACATGAAATGTGCGGGCTCGTGACAAACCGATAAACATGTCATTTTATCATTATACCGATGCTTCTGGTTTACGACGCCTCCTGTATTCTTTATTGTCTGTGAATTGGTAAATGGACACGCGATCTATATTACTGCTAATAGCAGTGCAGATTGTACTTTATCGTACTTTTATGAAACTATAGGAACAGATATGTAGGCAGTTCATCGGTGAGTATCACTATCGCCCCTCGCCATTTATAATCGATCCCAAATGTTATAAGAATCCTATATGTTGTATTAACACTGCATAATGTTGCTCAAAAGACTAATGTTTCATGTTTTACCAACCTCTTCAATGAAGTACACGTGAACGCTTAACACTGCTATTATAATGTAAAAATATGTTTGGCACTACTTACGCACTCGAAGAACAATGATTGTGCCAACTGAACACAATTTAAATATATTTTTTTTAAATTCTCATTAAACTAGTGCAAACAAATAATACACTTATTTGTGTAATTACCTACCATACTATAACAATATATTAATTGAAAAAAAAAACATGTTCAAAACTACA
>MOOZ01000314.1:165480-183047 GCA_002930495.1 Cecropterus lyciades
TTGAAGTTTCTAGGTAATCTATACAACTCTGTTTACCTACCCCATTTATTGTGCCAAATTCGGTCACTACATATTTCATGTCAGACAATATCAAATCTTACGTTAAAACAATTTCAAATAGATAGTTTCAAATAGATAAATAAGTTTTCGGATCCCTTATTACGAAGTATTACGTTTTTGTCAATACTATAATTGGATGGTGGTAGAACTCTTTGTCCGACTCCGACTCCGGAAGCACCACCGCCCCACCTATTTCTGCCTCATATCAACAGTGTTATGCGCTGCTGTGTTCTGGTCTGAAGGGTGTGGTAAGGGAGACATTTTTTTCCGAGGCATTCCATCTAGTCCTCAGAGCTAGCAACGCATCTGTGGCTAACCTCAGGTGTGACTTTGATCTTACCTAGTGTTGATTACAGATGTCCATGGGCGGCAGTAGCCACTTACCATCAGGTGTACTGCATGCTCGTTTGTAACTCCCATATTATAAAAAAAAATGTTTAAATTTACATCAATTGAGCAGTTATAGCCCTAATAGTTTAAACTCGGCCTCTTAATCGAGAATCAGGCCCGACCACTGTTTTATTAATTATAAGCGTGTTAGAAATTAATTATCACTGTATTACGGTGAATCAAAACATCGCGACGAAATCTACTCACCTGAGAGTTCTCTAAGAAAAAGTGCGTGAAGTCTATCAATTCGCACGTGGCCAGCGCGGTGGACTATGGCCTAAAATTCTTTCATCTATACTAATATTATAAAGCTGAAGAGTTTGTTTGTTTGTTTGTTTGAACGCGCTAATCTCAGGAAATCCTGGTCCGATTTGAAAAATTCTTTCGGTGTTAGATAGCCCATTTATCGAGGAAGGCTATAGGCTATATATCATCATGCTAAGACCAACAGGAGCGGAGCACCAATGAAGAATGTTTCATAATCGGTGGGTTTTTTTTCTAATTTGATATAAAATTTCGGTTTATGTATGACACGTTACATTTCTTTTAAACGCGGGTGAAACCGCGAGCTCAGCTAGTTAGATTATATAGCGAACAAGTAAACAGTGGTTGTTTTGAGGAAACGTAAAACTTATACTTAGGGCACAGCTCTGTGTAAACACACAGAGCTGATTTGAAGTAATTGCTAATGACACATAAGTTATTTTTTGTAATAAATCGTTCGTTATATGTAGTAAAACAAATCTATTTCTTACTAACCTGAGCTTTATTATTAAAAAGTGAATGGGCGACCTCAAACTTTCGTTAACCCACAATCGTGCAAGGTACAGTAACACACTAACGCGTAGATAAAACATCTCTGTTCTACTTTATTGCGCAGTAATCTTTATATTATTATGCGTATACGATAAGGGGTTATAGTAATATGAGTAATTTCACATTAATTTAATTAAAAGCAATAACAATGAGAAATTGATTATAGATGGAAAACTTTACTGAGCGATGTAATGTGTTAATCATAAATGTTATTGCGTAAAGAACTTTAATAATTGCGCAATATTTATGAATAAACAATATACGTATTAATTTTATATTTCTCTAAATAAAAGTATTTATTAACCTACTTCCAAAAAGACCACCTATTCGTCGTGTAGGTATATTGTTGTTATGTACTCAATAAATTTATTTCAAGGTTTATTTCTGTCCCTTTATTTTTTTCGAAACTTGTCTCCCTTCCGCAGCAAAAAATAAGCAAGGTCGTTAACCTTCGTCTATGGTAGACACATAAGTATGAGTTCATTGAACCTTTACATTGTTTTAAAGTAACTAGAAAATTATCTCCATAATGTGCGTAATATTACACTCAAGTCCCATAACCATAAAAAATTAATGCGTTGAAAACTTTTGCCGTCTTATGTTGGACATAAAACTCGCAGATTTCATTGTACTAAGTCAACGGCCTATTTTGAGGTAGCGGTACATACGCTACGTTATTACATTACACAGCTCACACTAGGATTTTTACGAGTCCTGGGTGCCATGGGTGACAAAGACGAATACACGAACACCCAGACCCAGAACAGGAAACTTAATTCATACATACATATATGTCTGGCCAGGGATAGAGCTGAAAACTCTCAGCGAGTCAGACCGGTATGATGATCGTTCTACCACGTGAATCGTCAAAATCGTTATAGAGTGTTACGACTATCCCACGCTTACGCTAAAATATTCGCATTACTTCAGTGTGTTAATAGATAAGAAAACAAAGGCGTATTCCCAATTTTGTACGATGAATCATCTTCACGACTCTCAAAAGAATTTGCAATCTTTTTAAAAAGAATATGAATAATAGCGTTTTAGTGTATTTCTCACTGGTATTTTTAATAGTTATCTGCATATCATATTTTAATTTAGTTATAGATACATAATATCAATGTAGGTATATATAATGAAATTTAGGTGCTTGTCGTAATTTCAAAATAACTATACTTTATTCTTATGCTTGACAAGTTTGACAACACTTTTTTACACCTACTGTACCCAGAACCGGTATATATCGGCGTTTTGCTCTATCCTATGAACTCTCCATCATTTGAACCGAAATAGGTAGTCATTTTAAATTACCAAAACTAAAAATAAAATGAGTTCGATTCGCCCTTGATCAAATGTATTTTTAAAATATTCCATCTGTTTATATAGACTAATCTCGTAAATATGTAATACTATGTTATTCCTATTAAATATAATAAAATAAAACAATACTAGTGCAGGAAACGTATGAAGCTCTGCCAACGTAGCAATACAGGCGAATATACTATTGCCTTATATCATTACCGCGTGAAGCCTCACAGTGGCGAATTACAAGAACTGCGAGCTCGTGCCAGGGACAAAGAGAATTAAACTTATCGAATTACTTTCTCAAATTACGGTAGGTATTGCCTATATTCTTAGTACTTCCCAACACCTAATCTTTACCTACACCACTGTTTTATTTCATTTATAACTGCCCCTGAAGAGGAATATATTATTTAAAATAATGCCTTCGAATAACACATTCATAAACAAGCTTAGATACATTAGATTATTGACTAACTATAATCTCTCGTAAAAGATTTAGGCTAATCAGTTCTTAGTTACACTAGTTAAATTTGATTGCTTAATCAGTAAATCCTTGACATTGATCGTTAGCTTTAACTCGTACTATCGTGCTCTCAAGTATTCTATATACCCGCTTTGTTTATAAAGTGGAAAAAAACTTCATGAAGTTCCTTGGTCGATTTTGTACATAGATTTACCTACCTACCTACAATAGAATAATGTCGAACAGAAAAAAAAACTGCTGACGATAGGTCTGAGGGTGCCGCATATTTTTGCCGATTTCGAAAGACGTCAACACTGATCTAATCGCCCAGAAAAAACACAAAAATCCCCAAAGATAAATAAACAGACAGTAAAATTATCGTTCCTTTACTGATAAAAGAATAAAGACCAGCGCACTACAATGCATTAGAATCCAAATATTTCAATCAAACTTTTTGCATGATAGTCTGATAAACACATATTTTCCCTCAGTAGTCAGTTTGGTCTAGTCAAATGCGTGGGTACATTACGTACTTAGACTATTTTTGTTCAAACAACTCACGTGAGCAAGTTGTATGTTTCAAGAGGTCAAATTTCAAGATGTCTGGAGAAGCCTCTTACTAATCACAAACACAAGTTAAGTGAGCATGACCACCTGTTATATTCTGACAATTTTCTGAATAGTTCAATAATACTAATACTATACTTATTTGTTTGATATCTTTGGATTATCCAGTCAAATTTTGCTTTTATCGATATATGTATGTATAATATGAGTGGCAGCTATTTTAACGTATCGCTGCTACACTCACAAATAATACTATCAACAACAAAATTACTAAAAACATTAACGCTTGAGTAAATATTGGTTTAAAAGTCTTCATTTATTAACAGACTTCTGTTTTTAAAGCATAATCAATAGATTCAACTTTATCACAAGTAACACTAATATAGCTCATGCGTAGGAAGTCACGAGCAAAAACCACGTATTACATAGAGCACTCCTCATCGCATTCGATAACTAAATTTGGTATGATTGACTGACAAATATACAATCTCACTTTCGATGGCTTGTTTGGTTCTAATTGCGTGGGTTTTAAAACGAACGCATATTATTTCCGTTCCAACGACTTTCATGAACAACCACATATTTCAACTTGAATTTAGATGATCTGATTGAGTCAGAAACGAGTATGATCAGGAATAGAAGACAGGTGTTGTAATTATCGAAGAAAATATCTGACTATTACATTTATTTCATTGCGTTGTTACACTGTCTCGAATCACTCCTGTCACCTCACCACAATCACCAAGAGCCAAAAGGTGGGTAGATCATGGGTTATATAGTATTTCACGGTGTGAAACTGAAAAACAACAACTACATTCTTGTCGCTCAAACTGTCGTAATTTTTAGCTTATAGAGCTTACCCCAGCTTAGTAATTTTATAGAAGTATTTATGTCTATTTAAACGAAAGTTTCCTTCATTCATCAGATTAAGTTTAGAAATAACAAGAACAGTATTCATACAATTCTTGAATACATTGTCACAATAGTTGACGACGTCGTAAGCCTTGTTAAATAAATGATATCTAAAGCGTAGAAATCCAAAGAATGCAATTATCAAACAAAGTAATTTAATACTCAGAATCATAACATGCAGTATCTTGTTTATATCTGTCATTCCATTGAATGGAATAGACCGTTACCCTATTGGCACAGAACTAGTTATCAAGATAAGTCTCCTTACTGATAAGAAACCTTGAACAATGAACATTTAAAGCTAAATGCAAAGGATAGTATTTAAATTAAATAGTATTATCAATTCATAGTTACAGATGACCATGGGTGCTGATGACCATATAACAACAGGTCACATACGTGGTCATGTGATGCCGCTATGGTCTAGTACATATAAGTCGTAATAGTAATACCACCATAATAGAATGACTTGATTTTGCTATCCATTTTATTCCGAGTAATGATTATTAATAACAATGCATTATTATAATTAGACGAGATACCTAATCCAATTTATTAGAAAAATTAAAAAATGAGGATATACTCCAGCGACACAATTTGATAAAAAAGGCGTACATGTAAATAAGATAATGAAATTGCAATAATCGAATTGATATTATTAAAGTATTTAGATAATGCCTATTTTATGAAGTAAAAACATTTTCTGGGTAACCTTGATCTTGCTCACGAAACATAACATTAAAAGCAACATACAAAATCTTAGCCATTTGTTACACCTGGATTCTTAAAAAGTAAAAAATAAAGATCAAAATAATCATTCCCACCGAGAAGCCTAATAAAAATAAACCTTTGCCCGTAATTAAATTAACAGCCCTATTAGAGGGAACACGATTAATTACAGCCGTATTAAATTATTAGAGGTAGTTACATTCTCAAATTTCAAATAAATTAGGCAAGTTTTTTAGGACCATTAAGGATAATTGATTTCGACGTGGGCCCGGTGCATTCGAACAAAAAGGATAAGATTAGGGATGCTGTTGAGACAAAAAGCCGCCGGTTCGAACACGGTACAAAAAGGACTATCGCCGAGAAATTGTGAACATTCCATTCTCATTAGGCTTCTCTTCGTAGAAGTATGATTATTTTGAAACTATACTCACCCGATTTGCCGGACCGTGCGCTCCCGAGCACAACAACTCTTATTCGATTAACTGTCATCTTCATAATTCCGAGATCACTGCACAGGTGTCTAAAGTCAAAAAAGTTCGGCCTAACTTGTAGAATTAGTTCTGATATGTCATCAGCAAATATTCGTGAATACGATTGGCGCCAAAACAGCTGTTTTTGAAAGATGGCGAACGCGCGCGCTCAACGCACCTGCTTGCGAACGACTGCAGCGCTCAACCGTCGAACGAAATTGGCGCAAGTCGCACTGAGCTAATGGAGTGAGAAATGATTGAATGTGAACTTTACTCATCTAGGTCTCTTTCAGGAGATATTTTTCAAGTTAATCAGAGTGAACGCGTATTCGACGCAATTATAGAACTTTTACTAAATGTTCTAAATCCTTGTGACATCACTTTGTTAAACGGCTTTTATAAATTTTAATCTTACTTAATTAAGCTTACTTTGAGAATATTTAAGATTTTTTACATGTACCATGTCAGTTTAATCGTGTTTCCTATTAAAATATTTTCATAATTACACTAGTGTTATAAGCTTATATTTATGAATAAATTACCCATGTGATTACATCCAATTAAAATATATTTTTATCATGTCTTATAATCTATTCAGTAAGTCTCTGATCCCGTTACTTGTAGAGGTTCAATTAATATACACAATTACATCCAGTGGAATATTTGTATTTATATTGTCAGTGAACATTACGGTCAGGAGATTAGATAGACGGCACAACGCACTTAATCTGACAAGAATCTGTGCCAATATTCTAAAGGTATCTAAATACTGACACATATTATGTGCGATATGAATGATATTAATAAGCAGTCGACCTGGAATAACACATCAAAGTAGAGCCAGATATAAATTGTATAGCGCCATCTGATAAACTGATGATATGAAGGATATGTACAGAGCTTACTTTTTATTGCAAAATAATAATTATGGTGCATGTTTTTTTCTTTGTCTTTCGCACATACAAAAAAAAAATCATTTGAAAAATATATAGGAATCGTAAAAAGAAGAAAACTAAAACACTAGCTGACATAATACAATTATTATGAAATGAATATTAATATCTATAATCACTCGGTTTAACAAAAACATTATAATGTGCGATTCCTTAAAAAGCTAGAAACTAAATTACTATTATTTGCGATTGAAGTCGCGCTGTAAGAAAACTTAAAAAAGTAAAAGAAAAAAATAAAATTTGTTTGCAGCTCAAGGAAAGTACCTGTTACGTGTGAATATTTAAACGTGAAAAACGAAGACGAATAGAAGGGGAAAGTTCGTTAACTTTGACACCATTCGTGTATTCGAAAATACATTAAAACCTTATTACCTTACTTATTTTGAGCCGTGTCCCTGTTGGGCATTCAAGAGCAACCTTACTTTACCGATGATAAATGACGCTTGTAAGATGATGCAGTCAAACAACCTAATTAATATCTCTTAAAGTAAAAGTTTAAAACCTTGAAGTGAGAGTAAATGGAGTACGAAGTAGGTAATTCTGGGTTTAGTAATTATGAGCATGTTTTTTATTGCAAGGCAATCTATAAGTACAGGTAGACCATTAAGAGAAAAAACAAAACAAAAGCTTTTTCTGCACCCACAACCGCCATAACTTTTCTTTCTCTTTCCATTTATAGGATTTGGGAAGGCCTCGTTTCAATAAAAATAGCTATTTTGGTGCTTGTAAGATATATCAAAACCTCTTTTCTATTTGAATTGGTAGCTATCTTTATGGGAAGAAATTGTTATTTTAGAAGAAAATAACAAAATAATTAAACTGCATAAAATACCAGAAAAGTAGGTGCAATTATAAACTAATTCAGCCATGCTATTCAATATCCACAGTTTTCGTTCTTAGTTTACGATCTACGACCAAATATGTAGGTGGAAAGGAGGAGATCAAAGAAATACTACAATGTTATCAAAAATATAAGGTATATACGTGACTCTACTTATTACGCTCCTTTATAAACGGGGAATACAATGGAGCTAAATTTAATAATAGCTTAGAACGTGTTCGATCAACCTGTTATCAAACGCTTTGTTTTAACAAACTTGATATATATAAAACAAACAAGACTAACGGAGGGAAAGAAATAAAACTAGTGATTAAAATATACTAGAACGAAAGCTTTTGTTTGATTTTAATAGGGTGATGGTGGCTAACGGTTCTGTAATAATATGAAAGAATTTTAACAAGCTCTTTGTTAGGTAGTCTACCAGACAACATTTAACTATTTTGATACAGACTTTTATAGGCATTGATATAAGAAACTTGCCGTAAAATAAATTAATACAACACAGACCGTTTTGGAATAGACTCATCTTTAAATGGGTGTGTACAAAGTTGATTGAGATTGTTATCGAAAATTAATTAAAAGATTTAATATTGACAATGTCCCATGCACTTACCTACAGCAAATAATTTACACCAATAAATTATCCGTGCCATATAAAGCAATTAATTTATATTCCAAAAGACTATGCAATTATTTTTACCTACTTTATACTTATAAATAAAAGGATTAAACTAATGTGCTAGTATAAAAAAGAAGTAATGAACAATATCCAATTACATTCCGTCTGGTTTTTTAAATGAACTGTCCATGAAGTTATATTTGGAGATCTTCAAAAAGCGATTAAAGGCGAACAAAAATATAATTGTATCTCGGTTATTTTAAAGTCATCTTTGATTGGCAGAGCGGCGCAAATCGCGAACTCGTTCATCGAGGAAAAATTTAAAAAGCGTCGAAATAAAAATGAAAGTACGGACGGGCAGACGACACCTGTGGAGATTGTAAGTCTTCTTTGCGGTCTCACTGTCCGTATCAAAGGATATCACAGCCTTGTAGTCGGACTGCCACGAATTGGTATGCCAATGGTTAATAAATAAATAATCGATAATCAACTATGCAGGATATTAATAGGTGTAATATCCAATATCTATTTTTAGGATCGATATTATGATGAAGTATTAATTTATTTGAAAACAACAAGTTATAAAATCGACGATGTACATAGATTGAAATTATTTTATCCAAACTTCTTGATTTTTAAAATGACTAAAAACCATTTTCAAAGTATGATTAAAGTTCCATATTTCTTATTGATACATTTAAACATATTGACTATATTAAATATTTTGAAACTAAAATTTATTTTATTTTATTGTTTTCTTGTTTTATCATATAATTATATTTTTTTATTATATATGTTCGATCATATTTTTATTTTAGCTTCTATTTACTTTTTATCTATTACATTATTGGTTGTTTTCATGTTTTTTATTTAAGAAATGACATGATCAAAGTGTTTGTATATATATAATTATTTTATATTGAACTGATAAATATTAAAACCCTAGACCAATTCATTCGGCTGTAGTACAAGGGTCATGTTCATCGGTGACGGTCGCAACGAAGACGACTCCTGTTACTAAATCTACAGGAACATTTGGTAACATAGTTTTTGTTACATGGTTGGTAATATAATCCACTACTTCTATAAAAATCTATATTATTTAGTACGATGATAAACTGTAAACTTATTCTAAATGGATTTATCGAAATAAGTAATGCACTATTTTTTAATTTGTATGTGACACGTTGTTGTATAATATATTAAATACAATATTTATTTTAGTATACCCGAAAGAAAACATATTTCTCTTTTTCAGATTTTCACTTAGCATAAATAAAGTAAAAAATACTATTGCCTGTGCTTAGGCGTCAAAAAATTAGTTACTAAATTTAATATACTATAATTGGTCGAAAAAACTGAATAACATATAACTGAAAATATCCTTATACAAGGTGTCAACTCTGCAAGCAACTCTGGCCAATCTGAGGTTAAGTAAGTATAATACGTCTTATCTAAGGTTTGATTACAGATGTCCATGGGCAGCAGTAGTCACCATCAGGTAGCATGCTCGTTTGCTTATTCTATATTATAAAAAAGAAAAAGAAGGATAAAGTACCTATAGAGAATCAATCTTTTGGGTCGTCTCGGTTATTCAGTCCATCCGCCGCGACAGGCGTGACCGAGCCCGACCAGGATCGACTCCTGTTACAAAACCTACAAGGATATTCGGTAGCTCGATCTTAATTATACCATAAAAAGTGACGCTTCCCACCTAATTCTCCACGGATACATTTTTTGTCATTTTTGAGTCGGTATTATCTTCCAACCACTAAAGGTAAACGAACTTTCTTAATACTCGTTAGTTTTTGTTTCCAACTTACATCGTTAATGTCCTGTCGAAACTTAACCAGATGAAATTCTATAAGCTCCTTTCGAAAACATTCACTTTGTAGTTTGTGGTACCTTTAATATTATTAACATTTACAGTCTACAGATCGCTCTGGGCCTCGTCCAGGTATAGGGATAGACCCATGCCCAGCAGTGGGAAGTGGCAGAAAAAAATGCAACAAGTCTAAGTAGCAAACCAACATGCAATTGACCAAATGGTTAGTGACTGCGGCTCATTGACATCTTAATAAGCCCCAGATCGTTGACCATAGAATCATTGCTCGCTCTTAAGACCTTTTTGGAATTTTTGTACTAAGGGAATCTTACCTACCATGCAAACTAGAACCCAGCACCACTTAAAACTGTTATTATAAGGTGGAACTAGATGTAGCGCTGGTACTTCCGTAGTCGAATCACGAAGGGTTCTTTAACCACGTAGATTGATTGTTTATTTGAACGCACTTATATCTGAAAGTAGGTAACAGATAGTTTTGATTTTTTTTTTAATTTTGATAGGTCATACTTAAAAATGCTTTGGTAACCTTACGCCCCCATCTTTATAAGGAATAGTTCTTTAAAGCAAACTCATGGAGCATACCGTATATACATATATATGAATATATACTTATTCAGCCAGTATATTCTATTTAGCTTTATCTGCTTTGTCTATTCAAACGGAATTGTATAATCGAAAAACAACATCATATTGCGGCCACCCATTATTTCTACACAATTGCAAAACATCCAAGAAATTCTATAAATAAGCATTTAACTGAGCTCGACCGAGTATCCACTAGACATTGCAAAAGTCTTTCGCAATATCCTGCGACTCCAGAGTCGGTTCAAAAACGTGTCGGTTTGAAAACGCTTTTTCCCTTACATTTTTAACACAACTAAGGATTTACTTTGTTGTTTTGAATGAAATTTCTGTAACTTGTTTCAAATTTACATCAAAAGGTATTACAAATATTTTTTCTACTGCTATTACTGTAGTCGTATTTACGGGTTGCTCAATATAACTAAGGAAGACCTTACCCATCGTCTGACGTGAATTGTTGGAGTGTTAAGACTTCATCACCGACCATATCTGATGTTTTCAAACCGTATTTTTCGTCATATTTCTAACTGTGCTTTTGTTTGTAGATCAATAACTATCTACACAAGTGCTGGATTTTCTGGTGGAAAATTTATGATTCATGTTAACGCTTAAGATTGAACGTATTTCAAATTTTTAGTAGCTGTATGGCTATTTTTTAAATATTTGCCGTCAATGATTATACGTAACGAGTGTATCGGTTGTATATGATTGCGATGACAGCTCGATTTATTTGTGTTTTTAAGATTTACGCCACTTCAACCTTTTTTTTGTGACGGGGGGGGGACCTTAAAAGGTACACCGAAGCCTTGGGAGAGAAGCATTTATATGATTCTCTTGTTTCATTTGGTATTAGTTACAGGTAAAGCCAGCATTGACCAGGTAAAAGAAAATGAACCGCTTATCTTCAGTTGTATAGTAAATTATTAAAAAAATAAATAAAGCTGTTTCCTCTTAACTAATCTTCACTATTACACAACTTATATTGAACCATAAACGCTACACATTCCACAAGACGAGATTTTAAATCTTACGCAGCCAGCAATTAACTATACAACACCCCACCAATTCTCACGTTGTAAATCGAACTAAATAACCATTTTAAAGAGGTGTAAAACTTTCACAACTTATCCTTAATTACTTTTCGATTACAAATTATGGTGTTTCGCCAAAAGATGAGATATGTATAAGTAGTCTTTTGTGACTGACTTGGCCTAATTTTGATGTCGAGTTTTTTGTGAACGGGTCATACACATTTATCTCCATCAGTCCATCACGGACTAAATTATACATAAAAACTTGCATGTCTGAACGACGTCCAGACGCTGAGTGTTCCGTAAAAAATGATAACATATCTCATAATTTGCATGCACTTAGCGACACGAACGTAACATGTTTTCGATGTTAAATATGATGAATATTGTCATTATTTCTTTCGTTGCAATTCTCGCGGTTATGAACGTAAAATATCACCATATTAAATTTGCAGCATATGAATATTAAGTAATAAAATTGCAACATATAAATTTAGCGTGCGAAAACAATATGTGTTCATATGTTGTCTACTTGAAATATCAAATTTATTATGAAAGAATTACATTCGATAAAAAAGAAAGTCAATAATTTATATCATCAAACATGTACCTTTATAGTCAAAGTAATAAAACTAACTTTCCAAGCGTTTCCGTATTGTTATAATATCCGTATGGTCAGTAAATATGTCAAATTGAACACATTAATTACAAACACAAAGCATCATAGTAAAGTGAAATTAAACATTGAGAATTGTTTCAATATAAATTTTAATACGCAGACAACAATGAGGTAAAACAAAAGTATTTTTTATGTCACGTAATCAATATGCATAATCAGTGACATAACTGAATAATTGATACAAAAAGTGAACGTTTAACGTTTAATTCTCGTAGTGTGTTTACGGAACCCTATGAAGTTTCCATAATAGCAATGCAAATTCATCGGCGTATTAAAAATAACGGTCGATCACTTTTTGCGAGCTACTGAGATGATTAAGCTATTAACGTTTCTAGAGCAATAAACACCTTTAATTAGCAATATTTCATTTTGATTTGACAAGCACGTTTATCAGTATGGCGAATCTTAAGCGCTGTCTGGAGCCTCCATCTGTCGTCTGTCATTATGTCATTACGGAAAATGGGATTTGAGAAGTGCTTGAGATTATCTCCTCATTACTTGTTTATCGATCTTGTGTTAGCATTAAAGCAATTTTGCGAAACTTGGCTGATAGACGGGACACGAACTGTTGGCACATAATATCTTCGCCTCAAACGGGTATGAAAGTATAATTATGTTAGTGGTATTTATAATTTGTTTACGGGCATATTTTAAGGAGTATAAATAAGAACTACATTAAGCATACATTAAACAAAACCTTATTTTTTTCTACCTCTTTTTTTTTTTCGCGGAGAAATCCTCATGGATCCTTCTACCCGGAGGAGTGAAAGGGGTATGTCGGACTTTTACCGACTTAAACTCCGTGGCGTACCTTTGGACGTTCTTAGCCGGGTCACGAGGAGTGTTAACATTACATTCGCGGCCCGGCAACGTTGGCCGGCACTGCTGTCAACGCCAGCCACGTCCCGAGAGGGAGGGGCCCCTCTCATGTTGTCCCTCGTGAGATGTGCGTGCAGAACGCACACACGACATCTCGAGCCTTATTTATTTCTACCTCTAGGTTAACCTCCAGGTTAAATTATGTCATAAGTAAGGGTCTTTTTTCTGCCGCGCGGGAGTGTAACTACGCGTGAATGCCACTTGCGTTCTGTCGTTTCATAGAGTTTTTTCTTTCCTATAAGGCACAAGTATACGGAACGTCGGTAGACACTGTATTTCCGTGATTAAAATAGGGTTGTGGTATCCCCTGTCTGTCGTAAGAGGTGACTAAAAGGGAACTGCAGAGGTTGCGGGCGGCAAGAGTGGGGAGCTCGAACCGTTCAATCAAGCAGTCCCGGGAATGACGCCAGTGTATGGTTGCATACCGTCGTAAAACCCAGACGGTATCAATCATCTTTTGGAGATCTCATAGTCCTTTTCGCAGTGCCAAGGCTAACTATAAGGCCACTTTTAGTGCGGTAAAAGTCTTACATAACCTGGCTTAGGTACTACGGCGCCGGGTACCTTTGAAGGATTCGTCTTCGAAAAAAAATTCCCATCTTTTTTCACGCATACACAGGAGACCCATAAATAATAAATTATAAAAGTACTCTTGAATAATAATGTCGTTCGCACGTAAAGGGCAGGTATTGTTAATACATAATACCTACGTTTCATGTACGTGTTAATGACGCATTAATGCGTCAATGACACGTGTTATGATGTCTAACATCATAATTATGCATGTAGGCTAGCAATTTATTTAAGTCCAAAGTATAAATTGATAAAGCAGTATTGTTCGAATTGGTCGAAGTAAGTATTGCTTTTTTATAGAAACTACGTCGTAGAAAAAAAACTAAAGAGTAAATTGTTAAATATATCAGTTAAGAGCTCGTCTTAATTCTTATAGTTTTATTTTAATTTGCTTCAACGATCGTACTATTTTTGGATGCAAAATAACAACTGTCCGATAGAAAACCTACTCTTAATATTCAAGTAAGTTGATAAAAAACATAATGCAGGAGTCATGAGTGAGTTCTAGGGTACCAAAACGTAATAAGTCACATTACTTCATTTATAGTTTGGAAACATTTATAACAATATAATTTTTTTTTTAACTTTTTTGGTTTACACTTGGTTGCAATTTTATGTCATGCGAGTGCGCAGCTTTCATATATATACCAATAAGAAGCTCTCTACAATTTAATGCCTATTAACACACGTTTATTGCCTTTTCCCATGGAATTTGACAATTTTTTTTGTGAATCTTGTTTGAACAATGTTTTGTTACTCTTTTACGAAAAAAAATCTTGTCGGATTTAGCTGAAATTTGGCGCACAAATAGTTTATTACTAGGATTACCACATCGGATGCTTATTAGCATGGTAAACGTGACAGAAACGGGCGGAGCCGCGGGGATAATCTAGTTTAAATATAAGTGTGACTGTTATGCTTCCATATATGTATATACTAAGAAGAAGCTATCCACAATTTTGTACAATTATTTTAAATGCTATTTTAATAAATGGTACCTATGCAGTGGCGCAGCTGGGTTACCAAGGGCCCTGGGGCAAAAAATAAATAAGGGCCCCAAATAAACTATCTGGTTTATTTATATTCCGAATGTAGGAGATATTTCTCACTAGTTCAATTTATAGTTTAATATATATATATAATAGTTAATATATAGTTTAATATATAATAGTTTAATATATAGTTATAAGTTAGAGTTCGAGGGGCCCCCTGAGCTTGGGGCCCTGGGGCACTGCCCCGCCTAGCCCTCCGGTAACCACGCCACTGTACCTATTTCAAGTCTCGCTAAAATAGACTTTTCGTAATTTTGTAAAATCAAATCGTTTGCGCAGCGACATCTTTACTTTACTAGCGACAAGAACTAAACAAAAGTCTTAATTAGCTCACAAGAAAGAAATAAAATAATGTTTTGAAGTCACGCGAGCTCAAAATATTGAGGAGTACCTTGTTCTAGTTATATTAGGTACAAATTATATATACTTATTTTAAATAACCAAAATTACTTATGCTTCTGGAATAACAGACGTAAGGATCAAGTCGAAAACTTACGTCGTCATTTGAATCCACAAATTTTAATATTCTATTGAGTAAATATGACAATCGTAAAATATCGAATGACGACCCGCGTGGCGGAGCAGTCACAATACTGGTCTGCTACGCAGTGGGTCCCGGGTTCGATCCCCGGTCAGACAGACATCTGAATTATGAGTTTAGATAGTCTGTTCTGGGTCTGGGTGTTTGTGTATTCGTTTTTGTGTGTCCATGGCACTCACGACACAGGAGAAAATCCTACTGTGGAGCTATGAGTGTAGAAAGCGTTTATGTTTATGCTTATATCATTATGTTATTAGAAACGCACTGCATATAATAATAAATTTTATAATTAATGTTAACTATATTTTCCTTGACCGTAGTAAAGCCTTACTAAAATATATATATGAATACATTCCTGATTCCAAATACACTTTAGAAACGCCTGTATACTTTTGAAATATCACTACATTTTCAACTTAAGCCCTCCAGATGTGCGATGATCAAGAAAATTAAAGCAAAACATAATATAAGGAGTAGTATTCCTAAATTTACTCATGATAATAAATAAATAAACTTTAATATGGGAACACCGTGGTCTGCATAATGCATTATGGCCACGACTGTACACCGTGCGTAAGTAAACGACATGTTCGACTGCAATGGATAGACGATTAACGATAAATTATTTTTAACAAAACCCTTACCAAAGCCTTTAATCCACACATAAAATATACAAAAATCTATTGACATTTATTGTCTAACAACATACGTTTATTGCTTTTTTTCTATGGACTTTGACAATTTAAATATAGTTTGATTTCCGAGTAGCAAAAAAAACTTGTTGATGTTGTTAATAGAATGTCTGTAAATATCAGCTTTCGCCTGCAAATGATAATATAAGATCTGATAAAAAGATTAGAATAAGATGCTTCACAAATGTAATTAAATTCACACATCACAAAAATCTAAAATAAACACAGAAATATACAGAAATGGTTACACGACTTACTAATATTGTTGATTTCTGTCAGATAGAACACTTAATCCGTACTTTGTAGTAATAATCTCCTAAGTCAACTTGTTAAGCGTTATGGCTACTTCATATTTACTACTTTATATTACTTGAAATATGATGTCCGGTAACAAGCGTAATAAGTAATAATAATATTATTAAGCGCGATGCGTCGTACTCGGCCGTTGTCAAACAATTCCCTTAATAAGGATGTCACAAATAACATTTATGACCAGTCCCTTGTTGAAGAAGGCATTATTTAATACGTTTTCAATAAAGAAATCATTTTTAAATGAATACAATTCGAATATACGAATGAAAGACATTTTTATTTAGTGCCACAAATAACGTTAAAACGTCGCGATTGTCAAAATAAACTCATCAAAACTAAATTTAAATCGATCCATTAGTAACGCTATCTCTGTTACTGTCTGTATGTTTATCAACTTTCTTCATCAAGTTTTTATAAGACTGAAGTAGCAAGCGAACATTAACTCCATCTAAAGTAAGTCGGTAAGTGGCTATTGCCGTCCAAGGACATTTTTAGGCAACTTTATATAGAACAGAAATTATATCGGAAGTCAATCCAAGTTTTCAAGATAGTAGAAGTCTTTGTTGTTAGACTCCAGAAGCACCACCGCCAAACTTATTTCTGTCTAATAATAGCAGTGTCACGTGTTGCTGTGCTCTGATCTGAACGCTGCGGTAAAGGAGACATACTTATCGGAGGCGTTCCAACTTAGTCTTCACGGGTTGTAACGCATCTCTGGCTAATCTCAGATTCGACTCTGATCTTACCTGGGACTGATTACAGATGTCCACAGGGGGTACTGGCTACATGCCATCAGGTGGACTGCACGCTCGTTTGCTATTTCCAGATTATAAAAAAATAGTTACGTTGCTACTCCCGAGGACTAAGATGGTCGCCTGATATAATAGTAGCTGGCAACTATATCAGTGGCATCTCCCCGTTGTACCATATTCCTTGTACCACCTTGCAAATCATATATTCATAGTTAATATAATTGCAGATGTTAATAGACAGTGGCAACATTCCATCAGATGAACTGCACGTTTTCTACTTCTGTATTACACTTAAAAGAACTTTATAAGGATTTGAGTGCTACTGATTGTACACATGTACACATCAGTTCGCAAATGAACTGTCAAGTGGAGACAGTTGATTTGCATAAAAAATGCGGGTCAAAGTTTCACAATGCTCTCTAAATTTCTACTTTTTATGCCTAAGGTGAAGTGTACTAGATCGTGGTTTTTAATTCTGTTTACTTTTTACTACGCACACATCA
>MOOZ01000314.1:223222-235208 GCA_002930495.1 Cecropterus lyciades
CTACTTCAACCATATCTAATTAGAAAAACTGAATAATTGTAAGCATTTTAAAATTAATGCAAAAAAACGTTGTGGGCCCTATTTTGTTTTGAGTAGTTTATTTATAACTGTCACCAATTTAACTTTAATCATTTACTGTTTTTTACCGTTTTTTATGACACTATAGTAATATAGTGACATATTCTTAACATATTTTTTTACTTCATAAATTATGAAACGGAATAAAATAACATACTTGTACTTATAAGATAATCTCCAATAGGTATCACTTTTTATCTCTACTATTCTAAGTGTTTTTTTGTTATTTTCTGATTAATAATAATAATATACTTTATTGTACCCAGAAAAGTGGAAATTATACAATAAAAATTACAATTTTATAATAAAAAAGGTAGTCTTATCACTAAACCGCTAAGGAGAATATTTTTCAGACTGGTGTTAGCTTGCTGCTGGCGTTCCTCAGGGTGGAGTTCTTGCTCCGTTATTTTTATTAATTCCATTACAAAAATGATTCGTTCAAATTTCCATCTTTCTGCAGATGATTTGCAGCTGTATCGTTACTTTACTGTGCAAAACGCCTGTAATGAAATTAGCTCTTTAAATGTTGACTTTGTAAGAATATTAGAATGGGCTAAAGCATTCGGAATTTTGATAAGTCCGAGGAAAACTCAAGCCATTATCATTGGTCGTAAGTACCATCGTAATGGACTAGATTTTAACACATTGCCAGCTATCGTCGTGGACAACTCCGTTATTCCGGATTCCGACTTTGTAAAAAACCTTGGTTTTATTATGGATTGTAATTTATCGTGGGATGCTTACGTGCGGGTAGTTCGTTGCAAGGTTTAATTCACTTTGCATTCGCTTAAATGTCTTCAAGGTTATTTGCCTATTAAAATTAAAATTTCTCTAACTCAAACTCTTATTCAGCCGATTTTAGATTATGCGGATGTATGTTATTTGGATGCCTCGGAGGAGTCATTGAATAAACTTGAGCGCTTGCAAAATCTCTGCATTAGATTCATTTTTGGTTTACGGAAATTTGATCGTGTCTTTCATTTTCGAAAGGATCTCAAGTGTCTTCCGATCCGTTTTGGCAGGAATACTCGTATCTTGTGTTTTCTCTTCAATATCCTCAAAAATCCGTCCTCTCCTTCATCCTCCTCCTCTGTTCACGCGGTTAGATTTTGGAATACACTGCTTCATGCACAATTGCTTTATATATATATAAAGATATCTTCACTTTACATCACTTTATATATATATATATATATATAACCGCATATATATATTATATACTGCGATTCCAGGTCGCTGGTCTGCTGACGAAATTTCAGTATGAAATAAGTAGTACTACATTTATTTTATGTTTGTATATTTACCAAAACGCGTACAAAATTTAAGGAGTACACTGAAGAATAAAAATAGAGTTATAAATTATAGGTTATGTGATTTGACCAATTTTTTTGCAAGGAATATAGGGACTGGGGATTGCGAATTGACACAGGAAGGGAGTTCCACAAACGAGTAGATAATTCAGTAAACATTTTTTTGTAAAATGAAGTTGAGTGGGAAGGAGTACAGAGAGCAAGGTTTTGAGTGGAGCGAAGAGTTCTATCGTTCCTTGAGGTATGGTGGAGATTTGATTTAATAGTATACGGTACAAAAGAGACAGAAATATTTTAAATGAATATAGCTCTCATTTACATATTAAGCAGATGCGACATACCACATGTCATGAATCATTTGTTGATCAATAAAGAAATATATACGATGAGAAATGTATACAGAGAGAACACACATAGATACGTAAGTAGATTCCTAATAAAATAGTTGAGACTGGTAATATTATGCACGCCCCTGCGATGATTCGAGGCTCAATAAATTTAATGCAGTGGACAACAAAATTGTTGTTGTGACCGCTCGCCTTTGTGAAGCTTTTATGAAACGCTTTCTTTTATTTTATAGCCTATTGACAGCGCTTTTTTATTGAACTCCCTCATTACATGCCTCATAATAAACCTTATTTACCTTCTGACATAAATAAATGGGACAAGATTACCACGTGAAAGAAAATTATTGTGCCAATTACGATATTTTTCTACATCGGATAAATAAAATGTTATAGAAATAGCGTAAAATTTATTGTCAGTAGGTACATATAATAGGATATTGTTCGTATTTTAGGCGATATAAAATTACACATCTAACCACCTTCTAAAACGTCTTACCACGTGAGATTTATGTAATTAATAAATAAGTTACTTATAAATGATAGACGATGTCGCGATATGAATATTTATTATTTAAGAGATCTTATGGCAAAAAATGATCACCTCCTATCGATGCATAAGTTTAATCTTAATTTTCAGTTTGCTTTACTAACACAAGAAGTATTTATTAAATTTACTAATTATTCAAAATCTTTAAATAAATTCAATGATTCAATCATAGGATTTTTATTTCATGCGTCATTTTGTACAGTTATCACAACTATTTTTTTAAATTGTTATGATTATTTAATGACTTTGTGCACATTGTGTCCTTTTAGTAAGCAATATATAATATAATATGTACTTTGAAAGTGTATTCTTAAGAAACGGTTTGAAATTATTCTTGCAATTGCCTAAGAATTTATGCGTCTGCGGTTGTCAACCAGGAGCGAAGAAATAGGTATCATTGTACGGATGCTGTCTAGCCAAAAGGGAAGTTGTAGCTCTAAAAAAGGAGGCGGGTTCAATGTTATCATTTTCTGGTCTGGTTGCGTAATGTATGTGGGATCGACGTGCATGCCTTCCTGGGATTGACGGCGGTACAGCCAATGAATGTCAGAAAAAAACAAGTCAGCACTAATGTTTAGATAAGCAACGCAATCGTCTACAATTCTAAGTACATGAATCATCGTTTATACTTAGAGTAACGAGGAAAATACAGAGTTTCCCTATTTTCCCCAAATTTCTGCCAAGTCATTTGGCGTCGTATGAATTTCCGTTATATTGAGAAATAATGACTGCACTAATTAGTGTTTATATAACAAACAGTGACGTATATTTCGCGGTATTTAAAAAAGGAGTATAAATAATTAAAATCATCACTAATTGGCAAACATGTCAAAATTTAAGGGGACTTTAAAAAATCCTTACTAAGAAGTGTTGTCATGAGCCAATGACTCATCCGTCAAATTATCGCGAGCAAGAAAGTATGTGGATTTTGTGACATTTCGGCATTCCGCGGCACATATATGGCGCAACGTACGCACGAGCCGGCATCGGGGCGACATCCGTAAAAGACAACCAGTAGAATGCTGAGTGCATCTACACGCAAAGCCATACAGCATGAGATCACCGAGAGTCAGTAACCCCAATTATATTTACACTACCAACCAAATCATTCGGATGAAGCGCTAAAAAATAAATTCTCGAAAAACCCGTGAACATGTGACGGTTTTGGAGTTGCACTACAAAAACGCTAACATGAACCGAAACCTTTTCAACGTCGTTTTGAATTGAATATACTCAATGCTCCAGAAAAAGTTGTTATTGACACACAAAAAGAAATTGCGCATACAAGCCTTATACGAGTCCTAAAAGAATCAATGCCTTAATATAGAAATATCCACAAAACAGATATCGACAAACCGTAGTTTTATTTATACGACTTCACAGTAATAAACATTCGAGACAAGATAGGCTTCTTTCTCGACTTACTCATAATACTTCCCTTTTCTTTAGATGATCACTTTTTTTCACTTTTTTTATAAGATCTCATGCTATCCATGCTATCATGATACAAGAATTGTGATACTGAAGCTATTATAGTGACATCATACATTCACGTTTGTAAAATTCGGTTTTCCAAAGAATACATGCACATTTGTGAAACAAATACTAAGCTTTAGGATAATATTGACCCAGACGGTCGCCTTTCGCTTTCTGTGAAGAAAACGTAATAGGGAATTCCTCGCATAAAAAATGATAAAGGCGAATGTCAAGAATCTTACGTAAGGATCTCATTTACATAAAGGGTATAGTAACTCAGAAATACCAATGTTTCCATTGATATTTATCACCATATTTTGAATTGAAGCTTTGAAGGTGGTAGAACTTTTTGTGGTTCAACTTCGGCGGCACCACCGTCACACCTATTTCTGCCTAATAACAGCAGTGTTATGCGCTGTTGTGTTCTGGTCTGAACGGTGTGGTAAGGGAGACATACTTTTTCGAGGCATTCCAACTTAGTCCTCAGGGGTAGTAACGCATCTGCGGCAAATCTTAGGTGGTCTAAACCACTGGTACCACCAAACCAACCAAACCGAAGGTAAACCACTGGTCCGATTTACATTAAATTTTCAATGGATGTAGCTTATACATATTTTTCGCTATTTAAATATGGTGACTATTTTAGTGACGACCCTATACCCTTTGGTTTCAAACTTTTATATTTCCATTTTAAATAAAACGAGAATGCTAAAAAACAGCTATCTTTTGATGGTATATAAAAGGTTAACATTTGTTTTTCTACCCGGAAGATCCTTACACTATTCATGTACCTTCAACGGCTAGCCAGTAAAATCTATTATATTTTTTTGTCACATAGCGAAGCACCGTACTTCAACTAGTATAAATATAATAGCTATGCAGTTTTTGTTGCAAATTCTCGGTATGACAATTTATTAGCAATTAGAAAAGATAGCTAACGTTTTAAATATCATAACACATAAGTTTACATCATGTTCCAGTGTTTTTTCTTAGATTTCAAGTTGCAAGGCAAAAGCCAAACGTTTTTACTAGATAGAAATCTACCATTAAAGTTCTCGGTAAATAAAAAAAATGTTATTTAATGCAATTAGTCGCGTGTAACTTTTTAGTTTAGAGAAATGCTGTATATTTTCGAAATCAATCAGATTATCATCATATTTCTTAGAATTATTGCTCACTATCTTACTAATTAAAACCAAAGATGTCAACATAGAAATATCAACTTTAAGACAGGCTAAGGTGAACTAGTTTTGTTTCACCCAGTGTTTACATAAAACAAAATGTATTAAAAACCGGTACGTGTATTTTAATTAGGGCGTAAGAACATTGCCACAGAATAATACTACCAACATTAGGTCTATAGTTGTTCAACAATGTACAAAATTTATCAGACACATCAGAATTTGAAATCAATCAGTATTTCAAATCAGTGGTATATTGCAAGATATAAAGAGAACAAACATGCACCGCAACCATTTGTTATCATTAATTAATTAATCGCAGTGATTTTAAAAGAGCACATTAATTTTTAAATTTATTACAGACATTGACTTTTGCCAGTTTGTTTAATAAAAAATATTTGTTACAAAATATCATAAAAATATAATACTTTAGGAAAATATATAGTTTTTATTTATTTACCGTCAATTAATTAGATAGCTTAGATCCTTGTTTTTGACGAAACGTAGCCCTGCTCTTGACTTGGCTACTATTATTTTTTTAAACAAATCTCTTTAGAAAAAATAGCAACTAAACGCACGGGTACAGCTATATTAAGGGGGAGTCAAAAAAAAATATTTGATCCAATTTTTGTCTTAATTTTTTCCCACACCTTATGGTAAGAGGGGGACCGAAATAAATAGACTCCGAAATTTGTCGATGACAAAATAGATTCTTCTGCTTGAAAAATTAAGACTGTCGCATTTGCTAAGGGGGAGGGTATCCGGAGTCTCCTATGCTCACCTTACATACGCCCATAGATGAAATGATTTGTTCAGTAACAGTTCAAATAAATATTTTGTATGAATTTGACCCTCTGATAATATCTTGCTACCATATTACTATCGTGGTTGAGGTGCTTATGTAATATTTATACTATGGAGACATGTAATATGACACCTGTCTACGGGTATTAGCGTTAAACCTTAGTATTAGGGGATCCTAGAGGTGTTAAGTTGTCGACAATTAAACAAAGATCAATAACATTAATCCGATTAGCCAAAAATTTATTACATAACATGATTTTTGCGAGATCATAATCTGTAGGTGACGAGTGAAATTTACTTATGTGTAACCATATAATATACTATGACTCCATTCGTTATGTGTTCACTTACAATATAACGAGTTTTTGGTTGTATGATTTGGTTTCATCATGTTTTATCATACCTCATAACCATTTTGTGTAAACGCACAATTTACTTTATTAAGTATTTAAAAAATATACTTTAGTATTACGAACCTTTTTTATAATTAATAGTTTATCCTTCTCTATTATAAATGCGAAAGTGTGTGAGCATTTATGTGTCTTTCTTACTCTTTCACGCAAAAATAAAATTAGTAGATTTTAATTGGATGAAATTTGGCATACAATTACATGGCCTGGATTAATACATTTGATTTTTACGTAGGACTTTAACGGGGTTTTAGCGGGCGGAGCCGTGGAAAAATTCTAGTCATATATACAAGTGGTGAAATTAAAAGCGATCAAAAAATTACAAAAATAATTGTAAAGACAATTATTGCAAAAACTGTGCTTAAAATCAAAACCATATTAAAGTGTGGTATTCATCCATCTAGCACATCCGTTAACTGCAGGACTATTTATAGTAAGCTCGTAAAAACTATCCTCTAGTTCAGATATTCAATTAAAAAACTCGTTGGCATTATTATTAGGTCTATAAACTAGATAGCATTAATTGAAATTGATTAAAAGTATGTGAATTACAGAGTGTAGGTCCGTTATAACAAGCGAATGACGGCTAATACCACCTGTTGTACCACTACTTACTACAGTACTTGTTACAGGCTCGCATGTGATCGACCAAGGACCCAATGCTGGGCTGAGATTTTTCCTCAGTAAAAAAATTTTGGCGTGACTACGTCATGGTCACTTGACAGGTAATTTTATTTTAAAATAGAAATTTTGCAGACGAGCATACAGGTCAATTTATGGTATGTAGCCACTATCGTCCATAGTTTATATCCATAGTCGACTATAGTCCACGTCTGTAATCTACACATACTCATTTTACAATTTGGCTCAGATTCGTCGCTTCCCCTGAGGACAAAGTTTGACCGCCTTATGTTTGGGAATTAAATTCCGGACCCCTAAAGTAGGAGTTCGCAATTTTTACGATTCGACTTTCCAAAGGTTAATTACAAAGCATAATTTTAAAAACTAAATGCTTCTTACAGTTATTCAGTACAAAATGTTCATGACTCACTCGATTTTTTGTAGCTTTACGCAATTATATTAAGGGTTCGAGCTTTTACAAATTAAGTCCTTCGAGCCAAATATGAATCAAAACTATATGAACCTAATTTCTCAAATTAGTGAAATTCAATTTGTCCTAACGTAGTTGGTTACGTGTGCAATGATGGTAGTTATCATCCAGATCGAACATGTCTCTTGAACTTCGTAAACAGAATGCATTTCGCTAGCAGAAAATAACCAGTACGCTGCAGATAGTTATTTATATTGAGCTTGTCTATTTCTAATTCTAGAGACTAATTCAACCCGCTCAACTAGTTTGTCATTACTTTTTTCACAGTTTCTCATAGCTTAGTCTCGTAGCTAGATTAGTCTTAGAGGGTTTAAGACTATAATTAGATGTAAGACATGCTATCTTGCAAAACGTCTTGGATGGTAAATTGATTTTCGAAGTTAATAAAAAGTGCATTATTAATTCTAAGAGTGTGGTGTAACTGGCATACTTTTATACACTACATACGATTACTTAGGATTAGGGTTGCCACCAAACCTTATTTGCCATTCAGGGTTGCCACCAATCCATATTTGCCAGTCAGGGTTGCCACCTAGTTCGAAGGGTATTTAGGGAGAGGTCGGTTGTTACAAATTGTTTGTCAAAATGCAACTGTAAGGACTAAAACGGTCGCCTCATATAGTTAGCAAGTATCCACACCTTTTTATTGAAACGCAGGAATAAGAATATTCAAAGCAACTAAATATACTTTATATTAACAAAATAAAATAATTTTCTTAATATTAAATTGAAGCGTATTTGTAGGATTCTTTGTGTTTTGACTACGCAGATGGTACCACCGAATCTGAGACGTACCAACTTGATGTTCAGGAGCATCTACTCTTATATGATTATAAAGAACTTCTCTACAACTTGCCTTAAATTCGTTTATACAAAAATGCAACAAAAAGACAGCTGCGTACCTACACTAGGGCTTCGCAAATTTCTACTGATTCTTCTAAAGAAATATTCATTTTCTGCTCGAAGAAATCACATTGCATCTCACTAGGATGATGAGATAAATCCGCGAGAAGCCGTGATGTCCCTCGGATAAGGGTTGTCACCCGAAATGCGAACTTCCTTGAAAACTTGACATAAGACTAAGCTTATCTCATGACGTTGCGTGGGGTCGCACTGTCGTGCAATATCCACCTTAATGTATCAAGATAAGTAATAACTTAGGAAACGTATTGTAATTTTATTACACAACGCGTCTGTATGATTGTGGCTTTATTTTTTATACTTAATAGGCATTATTTTTTTTATTATTTTTTCATTTTATTGAAATTTTTAATTTACACAAAACTAATCACTATAAACAAAATAACCATGCAGTCCTGTATACGTGTAATATGTTTCAATGTATTTTTTTTTTTGTAAAAAAAACGCAGTACTTTGTGTGTTACCCCTTGTACATATATAATTTGTTCAGCCCTTTTGAAGATTTATCAGACTGTTGCATAATAAATTGAGATAAAGAGACAAAATAAAAATAGGTACATGATAGGTATTGCACTAAATTATTACGTAAGATTAGAACGTGTTCATATGATTTTAGATATGTATTATCGCGGAATCGATTCATCTTAATATTTAAGAGGTACTTACAACATGCAGTTATTAATTTCTTAATTTCGATCCAGTTGTATGGATCATAGTCACAGCGAAATCATTGAGTACGAACATATGATTTTGCTGTAACCACGATCCATATAACTGGGACGAAATATCGGCAATAAATACATTAAAAAGCGCGTATCATGTGAGCGCTGATGCGTTCTGGCCTGAAGGGTGCGGTAAGGTAGAAATACTTATCCGGGGCGTTTCAACTAGTCCTCAGGGACACCACATGTGTGACTTACCTCAGGAAAGAATTTAATCTTGTGAGGTCGATTATAGATTTTTACAGATAGACGGCAGTAGCCACTTATTATCAGTTGGACGGCATGCTTGTTTGCTATGCCCATATTAAAAAAAACTTACATATTAAATGATAGGTTCAACTAATAAATCTAAAAAAACAAACGTTAGTATGAAACCTGTCTATTTTTACTCGCCGCCATCAAGATAATGTACTTACTGCGATATAATGTACGAAAATGGTATCGATAAAGTAAACGACAGTTTTCCGTCCAACGAGTTTATGGCGCCAGAACTACGACCAGCGTATCTCAAACTTTATGGCGATGGATTTATAGCTACTACTTATTTTTATTTCGTTGTATTTTGTTTGTAATGCCAATAATATTATTTGTAATTTAATAGTGAATTAGTGAATTAAATGGATAGAAAAAGCCATTTATAAAATGAAAACATCCTTTAATGTTAATCGCCATTTTGTACTCCTGCTTATTTGTGTATTCATCTAGTCGCGTACCATTTTATCTGACTATAATATTTACTATGTTGGTAAATCTAATTTAATTAAACTCTTGTTTGATTATATCATTCACCAAACCACATCAGATACAAAAATAGGATAATCTGAAATACTCTACTTATCAAATATTAAAGAAATTCTAATTCAATTATAGAAAGGAAGTAGGTATCTTAATCACCTACAGCATAGACACTAACATATACCTAATAACGTGCGATATACACGATTCTATAATTATACACTAATATTGTATGTACTAAGTCAGAAGATCAGCACAACTTGAACCTAAATTGCTAATTCCAGTACCAGCAATGATAGTTTGAAAACCACTGATCTAGACTACCTTCGCTTGTAATAGGGGGTGGTCAGTGTATATCGCGGAGGAGAGAGACCACTAAATCACAAGCTAATAACTAGGAGCAGAGATACAATCTTTGCTTTCAATAATAAAGTCAGCCAATTGTACCCAGTATCGTAGAAAGCTCTTTACCGGTCTAAACAATCTGTTCTATAGCAGACGAATAGCACGAAAGTCTTTAGATAATGCGATTATTAATACTTTCTTCGTCATTATTACCTTTATATTATAGTTTAAATAAAAGTTACGATTAAATCATTAAATAGTTTATATCATTAATGGTCTAGTAATAAAAATTGTTTGATTAAATTACATAGGATATTTTTTAATTACTGGTCTGACACGCAATGGGTCCTGGGTTCGATTCCCGGCCAGACAGATATCTGAATGATGAGTTTTGATTTCTGTTTGGGTCTGGGTGTTTGTGTATTCGTCTTTGTGTGTCCATGGCACCCACGACACGGGAGAAAATCCTAATGTGGGTCTATGAGTGTAGAAAGCGTATGTAACCGGTTGGAAATATCGGCAATAAAGAAAAAGAATCGCCTATTGTAAGTATTCGTATAATAAAATGTAACAATTAATAATATTTGGCGTAAATCGTATATTTCTTATAACACTATGGTAGCAAGGAACTCATGAAATACTGAGTACCGCGTCAACAAATCAAAACCACATAGGAAGTCTTAAGATCCGAGATCGACCATAGTTCCATAACTTAAGAATTAAGTTTGAACATGAGGCGATTCATTTGCCTCATGTTTCTGACATACATCCTCAAAGCAAGACACAGCAGTTCTAAGCACAGCTATTAGAACACAAAAAGATACGTGACCATAGTTTTACCAAACCACGGTATTTACTGTACTAACCTAACCTAACCAAAATCACTATCGGTATTTACTCTACCTTTTTACCACCCGCGTGGTAGAGAGGTTACCATACCCATACTAGTGTGAGGCTATGAGTGTATAAAACGTTATTTCCTACCTTTTATTTATTTTCTTGTATCGTTTACCGCTTACTCGCTTGTAGGGAGACTAGTGTCGACGAGAAACAAGTACCGTTAAGTAATTATCCGCTCGCGACGACAACTGTTACCTACCTATTGTTGTAGCAAATTGAATCATTCGGATTAAGTACAGATGTAAAAATATAATTTTAATCGAGCTTAAAGCACAAAGAACGGTCTTGGATAGGATGCTTTGTCGCTGCGAAATTAGTTCGCTTTATTGTAAGCCAGTATTAATATATTTAATTTAACAGACGTAAATATACTAAGGTTTATATCAAATATATATTCTATATTTGCGTAACTTTTAAATCCTTAGTTCACAGACATATTGCATGTCTGTGAACTAAGGATTTAAAAGTCCATATTAATGAGTATAATTTGTGCCTAAAAGTTAGTGATGAAAGGGTTTTTTTTTTGTATTTTTGCAAGGTGTCGTAGAGATTAGCTAAACATATTCAAGTTGAAGAAACTTAGAGGGATATTTTTTTAAGACGTTTCTTCTCTGAAAGAGGAACGCATCTCTGACTTACATCGGATTACAGATGTCCATGACGTCGGTCATGGACATCTGTATGACAACTAACATAAAACAAGGAACATTGTTAAAAATATTAAAACTAAGATCCAAGTCTCTTACAGGCGTCATCTTTAAAAATCATATAGTCCATGTCACTTTGCAAACTCAAACGATTCACATCATATTTCATATCATGTTACAACCTGTCAAGCCGTTTGGGCAGCGCGTGCCAAAGAAACGGACATAGATACATAGATACAAACACACATACTCTCAAAAAAGATTATCCTCCTACTGACGCAGTCGGGTAATGAGCTGAATGCTTCATTGCTACTTCTATAACATAAAAGTTCCACCGACATAATCCAATCGTTCTAATTACAGCATGTACCTATATTTTACACGATAATAATTTTATTTGACAGCCTTTATGAAGAGAAAAAATATTACATTAATGACAATACAAGCCATAC
>MOOZ01000314.1:277740-313023 GCA_002930495.1 Cecropterus lyciades
ATAGATCAGAATAATTCGCTTTAAGAGTTCAGTGTTCACGACGCCTCTTAGAATACTTTAGAATCTATTTATTTTTATTAGCATATTATTCGGCTTGATAGCTTATAATATATGACATATCAAAATCGATGTAGTTTGCAGTGTCATTGGCTATATATATTTTCTAAATTGCCTCTGTAAATAGGGCAAAGGGTGGAGGTAGGAATGAAATTTAATTATCACAACATGGGCATCAAATGAAAGCCAGTAAATATAATGTAATATATTTATGTTACTATTTTGACATAAACACATAAAAAGCGTTAAATTAAATAAAATGAACTGAAAATGAAGACAATTAATCATTTTGAGGCAGTCGGGTTTTTCTCTCGAGATGTTTGAAAATATTGTTTTGTTTTGTAAAATATAAATACCCTTTCATATCTAGCGTTTGCGGTTTCGCTGCCTTACAATGTAGTCTGTATTCACCTGAATTATCTTTTAGTACTTGTAAAGTCAGTGAAGTAAGATATGTGCATGATTTTGTATTCATCTTTTACTACTTTTATGTTATCTTATACGTAACTGACATTCACTTTATTTTTTTATAGTATGTAAGTAGCAAACTAGCTTGCAGTCTACCTGATGGTAAGTGGCTTCTGCCGACCGTAGAGTTTTGTAGCCAACATCAGATAACATTAGAGTTTTACCTAAAATTTGCTACGGATTCCTTACTTACCCATGATTACTAAGTTAACACGTCTAGAATGAGTATATCTTGACGACCCGCGTGGCGGAGCGGTCACAATTCCGGTCGGACTCGTAGTGGGTTCCGGGTTCGATCCCCGGCCAGACAGAGATCTAAATGATGAGTTTAACTTTCTGTTCTGAGTCTGGGTATTTGTGTATTCGTCTTTGTGTATCCATGGCACCAACGACACAGGAAAATATCCTACTGTGGGGCTATGAGTGTAGAAGTTGTTTATTATTATTTCCTCATTATTATATTGTTGCTGTGTTAAGGTTTGAATTAAGTGCTGACCACTTCACACAGCAACAAGGCAGCAGTATCAATACTGCTGCTAAGCGGGAAAAGGTGTGGCGGTGGTACTTTCGAAATCAAACAACACCTAGGTGTTATTATTAAACAAAAGGCTGTTATTATCTTCCCTAGTTGCTTCAAAATAGTCAATTTAGATCATCAAACTAAAAAATATATAAATTCGAAGGAATATTAAATGATATGAGATTTTAAAATTAAAAGGTTGCCCATATACTAATCGATCTTCCATTAGTTACTATGTAGCTTACGGATATTGATCCGTAAAACAATCGACGATCGATATCTGATCTGAATCATCGTCGAGTCTATTAAATATCGATTTTTGCAAGAATAGTTTTTTTTTTTTTAATTTATGCAGAACGTGCTGTTCACATCAATTGATTTGTCGGGTAAGAACTGACGATCGACTTTGAATAATCAATTCTATTAATGATCAATCCGTTAGTGAGTGGGCACACCAACATCGAAAGTGGCATTGTTAAAGTCAACTAGTTATTATTACACTTAGCTATTAGAACTTAAGAAAGCTAATGTGAGAAAAATATGGCATTCGTTCATGCCACATCTACCTACTAATATTATTTATTAACAGCTCAAAACCAACCCAGACATGCTGAAAAATATGTAGGTATTTAAACCGAAAGTTGCTGATCTATCAGATTAGAGACGAAATAAAAGCTTATTTTATCACCTCTCAATAATCCTACCAAACAAAAGAGCAAAAAATAGAGAACTAAAGAAGATAAAAAAAGAGATTATTTCTGGTTGTAATAAGATGTCAAGAGGTATCGGACTATCAGTAAGCATTGCATTAGGTAATCGTTTTATCGGCAGTCATGCGTGAAGATCCGTCCGGTCGGACAAACGCGAGCAATTAGACGACACCAGTAATCGGCTAATCGGTTAATCTAACGTGAGAGATGAAAGTGACCGATAGGACGCGATATCGCCCATCAAGAACACGACGATGCGAGTATCGTACATGTCATACTCCTGTCACTCGTTCGCTTTGCTGCCATCATTCCTCGCATATCTGTCCAAGAAAAAGTAGCGACAAATTAAAACGATAACAAGTTTGGAACCGCGCTAACTTTATCGCCAACATCTTGTTTATAGCGTGTTGCGAAGGAAATATACATCAATAAACGCAATAAAAACAACGTCTATTAATATCTGCTCTGCGGTTGGATGCTGTTTTATTGGAGCTTTTAATGTATCAGGAATAACTCAAATTAATAAAGAATGATTGCGATGCACGCTCATTTTTCAAAATAAGAAAAATATGCATTCGTATGTACCTAGTTAATGAATTTAATTTATTTTTTGTTACATCTGTATATCGATGTCTGTCTGTGAGTTTTTTAGTAAAGACCAACAAACGAAGGAGATAAGATATTTAAACAATGGTATTATGAACGAGTTATCTTTATCTTTGCTTGTCGATACCGCGGTGAGCCCCGACATAACAATTCGATGAATCCTGAATGATTAAATCTAAATGCTTTCACTCACCAATCAACGTTGATTCATTACATTCTATAATTGACACTAAATTTGCGATTACCAGAAAAGGTCGGACGTTCTTGACCTTTTTTATTGAATTAACGCCAGAGTTTGTACAATAAATTTCTCATTCACTTTCTTTATTACGGTAACTCAGAAATTTATTATCGTTGTGAGGTGATTAGTCACAATACATTACGAGTCTTCGATCTCTATTTACACAATAGAAGAATAATTTAAATACACTTTAGTTTGAGAATTATGTCCTTTTATGGAAGCCTACCTTTCTTCGGGTAATGGCTCCATGAATCTTTCAATGTAATTTTTATTGAGAAATATCGTTATCAAAGGAATGTTATCTTCATTATAATTTGTTCAACGGTTACCCAGACCATTTCTAACTACATTAAATATGTACTTACCTATTCAGTATCTATATTTTTATAAAAATCGACTTGTAGAAGATAAAAGATACGTATTAATTTTCATTTCGTTAATTTCTTATGCCTAAACATCGTTGCCGGCTCGAAAAGCCGAAGCGTCTCGGTCAAGTCGCGCCTCCAGCCAACAATATACCAGTTCTCAAGGGCAATATTTTATTGATAATTTATTGCCATCGTTTAGAAAACAGCGAATGTGAGCGAATTTTAAACAAAAGAATGAAATCTCCGCCCACGCACGCTCCTATCAATTGTGCCTTTGCGATGAATGGCGTTGGCGCCGCTAACGTTTAGGGTAAGTGTTTGATTTACAAGCTATCTCTACTATACCAGTTTTCGATATAATATGAGTGCAAACCAAACAAGGGAGCTGTTACTGTGATTGCGTCATCAGTGCTCGCCAATTACTTGAAGCTTTTGTGATCGTCTATTTCTATCCCGTAGGTATGTATTTCTATAAATATATAAACAAAACTCTTTTTCAAATAGCGATGAATTACCACCCTTCTGGTTTTGCAATGTCTATAGGCGAAAGTAACTACTTTTCATCAGTTAGCCCGTATACCATATTGGGTTTAAATATAAATAATAGAATATAGTTGATATCATCCCACTGGACCATGTATGAAACTCAACATGAGATAGGCTCGGATTATCCACCACACTTAAATGATAATTATACCTATAAACTTTCCTTCACTGTGCTGAAAAAAATTGTTTTGTGTAAAATCTGTAATTGCCGATAACGACACCTAAATTCATGTTTTGAAAAGCTTACAGATAACTAAATTAAAAATCAGACTATATTTTTTCCAGTCTACCTCTTCGTACTAATCTTGGTAAGTAATTAATTCATCTAATCTGTGTTATATGAATATAAAGTAGTTTTGTACAAAAATTACTTTATAGAGTAACACATTTTAACACAATTTTTACACAGAAAATATTCACATATTTATTGTGTTTATGAGTTTTGCAAATCAATCCGAAAACCGTCCGCGGATGTTTGCAAAACGGAACTGCAAGTAGTAGCTCCTACCGAATAATTAAGCTAAGTTGCTCTTGAACTTGCAGCCACTTTTTAACATGTCAGGTAGCGAACGGTATGTTGATTGTTTCCGCTCGGATGATTTAATAGCGTCAGCGGTCTAATCGCATTACTGTTGTTGTATCACTTTTATTGCGAAATTTCTCCGAGTTACAGCCAATTTGCACCTGTCGCTAGCTTTCACATGTATCCGTGAACTTGTAACGTCACATTCTGTTTGTATCTGGACGTTATCGAGTGATCGGATGGCTGGGTGTGGGTGCTCCTCGCAAACTCTCTCCATTGACCAAGCCAATATTCCTCGACAACACCACGGCTTGTCGACTCCGGTCAATGTGGCACTTGCTTGTCGCAAACGAGATCTTATTAGAGTCTAATGTGTTTAGGAAATGTAGCTCTCGATAATAAATAATACAAATAGCTTACAACGTGACTGCAATGATTTATAGTGGAAAATAATGTTTGTTTGCATTTAATTTTAGAAATTATTCCTTGCTCAGACTGAATTAAATTTACCTGACGATTTAGTAGAAAATTTAGTAAATATAAAGCTACCAATATCAGTTTTTATATTTTATGGGAATTAGGAGTAAAATATGTACTATATTATCGGAATGTTGTGTTATGTATAGATTTTCCATCTACTATATTTCTATATTGACATGTTTATGTATCTAATAAATAAATATGAACAAATGCAGCAATAATGAAATTTCCCTTGGGTGTTCAGTCAATTTACATGAGGAGGTGAAAACGCGGTTCCACTAGGCTCAAATTCAATTGTCCATCTCGTAAAATATTAACACCAATATTAGTAATTTACAAGGTGCTAATAACAAAATATTTTGTTTTTGAGTTTTCTTTATTAGAGAGATGGGTGGATGTACCTATCAGCCAAAGCTAAACTATTTGAGTAAGTGATACTGTCAGCATTCTTGCATGGCTATCTAAAGGGCGGAAAGATTTTACCTATATTTATATACATATGTTTAAATGGCTATTCCAAGTGTATTTACATTGCATATATTTGAAAAATAATGTAAGACGGACTGTCTGTTCGAAATCGCAACAAACCTTAATTACTCGATGTAATTTTAAATGTTTTAAAATATACTTAAAACACATCCTTAACATTTAGTTAAGTTATTTTTTTTTTACTCTATCGAAAGTTATATTATAATTTAAATTTATAATTTAATTTTTTACGCGGTTGACCCGCAGTACTTTACTAGTTATAAATACTCATTAAAAGTGTTCCTATGTACCTATCTATGCTACCTATAACATGTAAATGTACAGGTTTGGTACTTGAGTAACCGACAACATGTACCTATCGTCTGTCCAAATAAAGACTAACTCATTCCCGCAACTTCGCTTCAGTCATGTTTACCACGGTATAGAGTATTCTATGTATTAATCCATAACCTCTCTGCTTACCAAATTGCAGCGAAAACCGACCAGTGAAAGAGTAACAAACATGTATACATACTCACAAACTTTCGCCTTTATAATTATATAATATGATATATGATACGATATGATATATGATATGATATGATATGATATGATATGATATGATATGATATGATATGATATGATATGATATGATATGATATGATATGATATATGATATGATATGATATGATATGATTGAAAATATAAACCAATAAAAATAATCTACTTAGTATTGTAATATAGCTTCAAAGACTAATAAAATCGTTAATTGCGAATATGTGCCATATATTTGGAAGCCTTAACCGGCATATTCAATTTTTGGCGCCTTTTTAATGTTATTTAATTTAATCCAAACGAATGTAACCTAAAAATTGACTAAATAAAGAATTATTATTATTAATATTATGATACGCTATGAGCTTTATGGGTATGAAGATGTATCAGATTAAATGGATATACTGTTTACTTGTATATTTACGTCCTCTTAGATCAAGTACTACTTAAGATATGTTAGCTAATGTTTTATTTTTTTGTCTGAAAAAATATTATTTTCTGGAAGAATGATATGTTTGAGAACGAAATAAAATTTACAGGTAATATTCAACATACAGTTTTATTACATAAAATAATAAAATTCTAGAATTACATAATTTTATCCTTATCGATGATAAGTTATCATATTTACAATTATTGTCTTCTAGAATATTGTCTTTACTCTAATGCGAGGTTCGTTCTAAAATAACTTACAGTAGTATTAAGAACATTTCAAATATTTACAACAAAAATGACAACTATTTACAATATCCCATTCATACACATTTGATTTGATCAGTTAAAAATAATAATATTCCGTTGGCTATAAAATTCAGTAATTCAGTAATTTTACGTTAATTAATTACCACGTTGACATGAAATTATATTAAAATAAAAAAAAAAAATGAAATTTATTTTTCTTAAAAATATTTACATATTGTCAAAAATTTAAATGCAGTGAGTTTTTTAGTTTTCATGCAACCTATAATCGCGCGTAATTATTTCGTCAACAGAATCGAATAATACATGAGATGAATCACAATTGCCCAACTCGAGGCCTTAAATTAATATAAAATCTATCGCAGTCTATGATTTAACTAAAACTAGCATTACGTTACAATAAATTATCGTAGCTTAGATACTAAGAGACGGCCGTTTCTTCCGCACACTCTTGCTGTTTTTGCCGAATATCGTGCCTATTACCTGTTAAACAAACAAAAGAAACATTAGAACCTAATCTTAAAATGCCGATGTATAAACGTCATTATATTATAAAAATAATTATATTAATTGTTTAGGTTAGGTGAGGTTAGCGTGCGTTGCTACTCCCGAGACGTACGATGAAACACCTCAGATAAGTATGTCTCCAGAGCAGAATAGAAGGGTATGGTAATCCATACCTTTCAAACCAGAACACTGCTGTTATAAGACAGGAATAGGAGTGGCGAATCTCCGGAGAACAATCAGAAAGGGTTCTGTCTTCATATCTACTGCCGGGTCTTCTCTAGTAATAAGAGGGGTATTGCTCATATTCTACCACATTAGCTGTTTCACGTTTTAGTCACCATAAAAGCGAATGACTATAAATTTAGGTATATATTTTAACACTTAGTACTATCTAAATTTTCTAACGATAAAGCAAGAGACAATTCTTATTCCTTATTTAAATATTTATAACTATCTGATAATATACCTTAGAGACGGAGTAGGCAGCGAGTTTCCTCCGCGGCGCGGGCAGCAGCAGAGCCAGCGCGCGCGCCTCGCGCAGCAGTGCGTGGAAGGCGAGCGCCGCGCCCGCGCACGACTCCGCCGCCGACACCTCATAGAACTGGCACCCGAAACGCAATGACAGCTCCTGACCCTCCTCTGCGTGGACCTCCCTGTTGATAACGATTTTGTTAATAATCTTAGATATCCACGGTTAAGAATTAAAGAGTCATCCAGTCCAATTGAACCACAATAATGACGAAACGACTCAAACATTTGTTGGCATTCTTCCAAACGATCATCCCATCTTTATTATTTAGTGATAATATAAATGAGTTCCATGGAGTTCAAGTAACAATTGCGTAAAGAATCAGAGCAATGCGAAAGTTTTCTAATATCTAGATGAGACGATATCCTTTAAACCTTTTGTAAGAATTATTATCACACTGCTAATGTGCACAAATAGTGAGTGTACAAAATTTCGTGATATTGCTACATCATATACCTAATAGGCATACTATCTTACAGAAATAATTATCAAAAGTATCAGACTTCAAAAGCTTCCAAATCGATCAGAAGCATTAAATACTCATCGACACATTTATACACAGAACACGTTAACGTAATTTCGTCATCATCGTTCAGAAGAATAAAATAAGTAAATGATTAAGCTTATATTAAACTCAGAAAGGAAAAATCTTTGCAGCACGAAATT
Source organism: Cecropterus lyciades (assembly GCA_002930495.1). NCBI lineage: Eukaryota > Metazoa > Arthropoda > Insecta > Lepidoptera > Hesperiidae > Cecropterus > Cecropterus lyciades. Next base: position 285,684 of record MOOZ01000314.1, read on the forward strand.
CTAACCTCATGTGTAGAATACATAACAAAGTATCAGCCTTAACGGTACAGTTGCATAAGCAACGTATTTCGCACCGCTTGGATACAGGTATGCTCTGAATACCTCGATAGCTTGCGTAATATTTGATCCCTTGCAGGCCAAGGATTTGAACCGCAATGTATTACGATAAATAGTAGAGCCAATCCTTGGCCGCCCTTTTGTCATCGACCTTAATACCCTTAATGCAACTGGTTTATGCAATAAACACAAAGATACTCAATCTGTGATAAAAACATATTAGTATATTTGGTATGTTTGGATCAATTATGTCAAGTAGTCGTTTCAAGGTGGTAGTAGTCTCTATGTCGTTCGACTCCGGTGACGCCACCACCACCTATATCTGCCTAATAACAGCAGTGTTAAGCGCTGCTGTGTTTTCGCTTGAAGTGTAAGGGAGACTTATTTTGTAAGGGAGTTATTTATCCAAATCGTACCAACTTAATCCTCAGGAGTAGCACCGCATCTGTGGTCAATCCAAGTCTCTGATCTTATCTAGGATTGATTACAGTTGCCATGGGCGGAAATGGCCACTTACCATCAGATGGGCTGCATGCTCGTTTGTTACATCAAATTAAAACAAAGTAAAAGTTACCGATGTACCAGTGAGTTTCTGTGAAGAATAAACAAGTACTGACGTTGCGACGATTATTCTATCTATAAACATTAAAGGTGACTTTTGTCTTCAAAGAGAGTGTAGCGATGGAGAATATTCCAAAATAGATGCAGCTGTTATAGACAGTGGCCAAATATTTTTCCAGTTGACTGAAAAGCCGAGTAGGTACCGTGAACATTTAGTATTATAATTATATGTGAGCAAGGTGGGACTCGAGAGAACGGTCATAATGTTTGTTGACACTACTCATTAAATATGTTCACGCCTTCATTAAGAATCCTATAGTCAAATATTATAGTTCGATAATAGACTGAAATAAAACTCTAAAAAATCCTAAGAGGTTTCAGCTTTATCCTAATTGTAAGCGTAGGAAAGTGTTTATTACTATGGAGGAGTCGAATTGAAGTATAGATAGTGTATTTATCCAATTCTAGTTATCCGCGGCTTTATACAAAATAATACAAATATTTAACACTCTTAGGGATGTAATATATAATATCCTATGATAGTGGGTGTCTAAAGCATTAAAACCTATTTTATCCTAAATTCTTATTCTAGCTATAGTTTAGGCTCTGCGATTACTTATTAAAAGCGAGTTATATTTTCGTTATACATAAACTTACAATATAAGTGTTTACGAATCGAAAAAAATGAACCTATTACCCATTTGTAGTTACCCACGTATCTTGAACAGTTTAAAGTTAGACTATGCGTTGATACGTCAAAAGTGAGTATTCTTTCGCTTTCATATACAGTTACAAAATAAGTGTTTACCTGGCGTGTTCGAGGTCACGCTTGTTCCCCAGGAGGGTGACAGCGGCACAGCCGGGCAGGCGCGTGCGTTCCAGTAGCGAGAGTAGCTCAGCTGCCGCGAGGAACGACCGCCGCTCGCACACCGAATACACCACTGCGAACGCGTCGCCCCATCTCACGTGCTCAGCTAAACAACCACGGATCTGTAAGACAATGCTTTATTAATAAAGTGTTGGGTTTATATCCTTACACCTTACACACCATTGACATGAAAAATTCTAATACTGGAGAAAGATATACCATCAATAAAATGACTTTTTTAACAAGAATATTTATTTGTATTTTACTATCATGTAACAAGGCTCGAGCGCACATACAACGTTTAGCATCAGCGATCGACGATTTAGCTGCTTTTGGAAGCTAGACAATCGCAGCTACTTTTTAAAGCAGTAGCTACAACGTGCGTACACATTTACACTCCTTCATTACTAATAAATGTGCGTAAACAAATAATTAAAAAACGTTATCACACGATCTAGAACTACACCTTCATCGCGAGATTTATGACTTCCTTCCTTCACTTTCATGAACAAAGCGTAGAAGAGGAAGTGTTAAGAACTAATAAAGCTGTGATTTATGTACCGTTGACTTCAACTTCCAAACGGTATAATGCAACAAAATGTAGTCCCTTCCGATGGAATGAAAGTGAGCTGAACATTATCGATAGCTCAACACTCGATCACACTCTCCCGGCGAAACATGAATGAAATATTGCGGTATTATTAGTTGTATTGTATTGTAAGCTTCCTGAAGTCATTATTGGAGGACGTTGCTCAATGCAACTTTAATTATAGTACTACTTTCATAATAATATTATAGAGGTAGGTTTAGTTTATGTGAAATAAATAGCCGGGTAGGGGAGTAGGGCCAGTAGGCCTGCCTTCACCCTTGAACAATTAATGTTTACAACAAGCCTTTGAAAGAAAGCTACATAATACATATGCTTATATTGATTTATTACACCATTGCATTACGTTAAATAAATAAATAAAAAAATGTATACGTTAATATTTTAACACACTGAAAAGTTGTAAAGTAAATGAATTTAAAATTTATATAGAAAATAATTGAAAAATATTTGATATTATATTTAACCTGTTTTCTTTTATTCTTTTAACTATCCGCACCGTAATTTTGTTTAAAACTAAATAAATCAAATCCGGATTTCAAACATGGATGGCTTCTGGGGTGTAAATGTTCACATACATATATTTTTATTTCCGTCCACTTCAATTCTCCAGCTTTTGCATTTTTAATGTGACCCTAACCGGACAGGTAACACGTCAGTGACTGTACCCAATAAATTATCCATATTGCTCAGTCGCCCTTCGTTCACATCGGACAAATGAATTGTCAAAAAACAAAACACGCTCGGCCTGTTTCCATCACAACAATGACTTGGTACTTTATGAAATAATTACGCAAGCGAATGATTCGGAATGATTTCACACAATACTTAAAGGCCGGTTTAGATTCAAGTTCCATCAGATAATTTGGACCCTTGTTATGTTGTGCAATAAGTGTGTACAAGTCAGCACAGATTAACATCTCAATTGTTTTATATAATTAAGTTCTGTTTTACTAGTCCCGTCAATCTTGCCCCGTCAATTCGAGCAACTTTGTTCTGGGTTTCATAGTAATGCGCTAGTCTGAAGTACTAGTATGAACTATATTAACTGATATAATACATCTGTAGGTGTTTTTTTTTAATATATAAGTAGCAAATGACGATGATGGTAAATGGCTACTGCCGTCCAAGGGCATTTGTACCCAGATAGGATTAATCTTTCCTGAGGTAGGCAACAGATGTGTTGCTACCCCTGAGGACTAAGGTGTAACGCTTCGGATATATGTGTCCCTTATTACACCCTTCAAATCAAAACAAAGCACTACTTAACACTGCTATCGTTAGGTAAAATAGGAGTAGCGGTGGTTCTTCCGGAGTCAAACCATGAAGAACTCTAAAATCTTCACGTATTCCTATCATTTTAGTATAAAAAAGTGTATACCTAACATTCTATTCAATGTTTTTGTCTGGGACCCTCGAATGACTTCCTATTACAAGAACTGTGGATTGTTTGGCTCCAAGGTACACCTGGCATGTATCCAAATGTGTTTTATATTACTTTGTGTATGATTATCTTTATGTTTATAACCTTTTTATGTAGAATCGCGCTCAAGAATGCGGCAGAGACTATGTGCACATTTTGTTAATAAAATGTGTTGTAAAATATAATTTAATGCTTTTGTACTATATACCCACGTTCATACTTCACTATAAAATGTTCGCATCAAAAATGAAAAATATGACACACCTTTTGGGTAAGGTAACCCTATATCACACCACCTACCTAAATATGTGCTCATATAAAATAATGTATGTTTTGCTTTTATCATACAGAAACCGTGAAGGTTATAATAATTTGGTTTATCTGATGAATATTGATAAAAAGTTACATAAAGTCAAGAAGACGAGAATACACATATCATTGATCAAAATGATACATTTACTGAAAACTATTTAGAATACGTACTTTTCTTATGCTAATTTTATGAACCCAGCAGTAACCTCTTTTGGTAAGTTCCTTTAGAGAAATCCCTCTGGATAGATAGGTGACCTTATTATTACGAAACGGTAATAATTTTGTCACTTACCGCACAATTAGACGTGTCTAGAATCTCGACTTCGGACACAGCACCGTCGAAGGCGACTCGATGTTGGTAGAGAAAATCTGAAACAAAATCAATATATAAGATCTTGTGTAGATATGTCTTAATTTTTCGAATTATTACTTAACATTGTAATAACCTAAGCTCACCCAACTTCTTTATACTAACTAAGTTAATGTTTAACCGACTTCATAAAAAGGAGGACTTTACCATTTAAATAAAATACCACATTTCAATTATTATTTATGATCTTGTTTACAATGATAGTAATTAAATATCCGATACGTCATCACACAAGGTAGGTGAGTGAAAAGTGATCATAGTAATTATAAACGAACGTCATTACTGACGCAAAAACCGCGACATTGGGAAAGGTCGGAAGGAAACAATTAACATTAAAGTAGAGCTTAAACACGTAAATTGGCGTAAATTATAGGTATGCTTTCAATTTCTTATCATTAAGGAACTTTACTTAAGAAATCTATACATAGACATAAATAAAATTGAAGTGTCTCGTTGTAATATAAAAATAACAGCTTTTTACCAAATGCATACGAAAGTATATACGATACTGATAACAAAAAATCAATGACTAAAATTTTTTTCTGTCTGCCTGTCTGTCTGTCTGTTTATTCTGGGTAATCTCTGAAACCACTGAACCAATTTTGACGGGACTTTCACTGTTTGATAGCTGATGTTATAAGGCGTAACTTAGGCTATTTTAACTTCTATTTTTAAAAAAATCAATTAGGGTTCCGCATAAAAAAATTAAAACCGAAGAAACCGCGCGCACTCTACGCGCACGTATATGTTACTATGTCAAGTTACATTTTTTAATCGCGGTTAAAACCGCGGGTCTCAGCTAGTCCAATATAAAATGCATATAACGTTTCAAATTGGCTTTTATCGACATATTGTTAGTGTTAACGTATCGTACTCTTTACGTACCGGAATTCGAACCCTAATCCTCTCGTGTGACAGATGTAAATATACATCGCTATGTTGATACTGTGTAGCTTATAGTAGTTCACTGTGTAGCTTATATTAGATTTATATACGTCCATTTGTCTAAAATATATTAGAAATAGGATCAAATTTCTAAGCACTTAATATCATTTCTCTCGCCGGTCGAATCGAAATCGAATGCTGTACCCCTGAACCAGCACACTTGCCACAGTTCAACTACCTTAAACTTCATTGTCCTCATCCGCTGTGAAGATACATAAATTTTTATTTCGCACCAACATATTAATGGCTACTGGTATTGATGAGTTATTTTTATGGATACTCTTTCGTTATCACAAGTAAGATGAAAAAACATATTCCATTTATATTTCTAGAGAAATATAAATGGAATGATAGAAAGTTGTTTTGGGCTTATTGTTATAAAGATGTAAACACAAAATAAGTTTTTCAAGGAAATATCTGAACGTTTTATGGACATGACCTAAAGCTTAAACACTTTTTTCTATATTTTAATTGCCGATGTCATATAAGGTTCGTCCATAACTTTCCTTGTTATTTTGAATAGAAGTTTTACTATTCGCATGGCCCGAGGGTCGCCAAGCCAGCCTGACACGCAGTGGGATCCGAATCGGTCCCCAGCTAGACAAATATCTAAATGTGGCGACCCGCGTGACGGAACGGTCACAACACCGGTCTGACACGCAGTGGGTCCCAAGTTCGATCCCCGGCCAGTCAGACATCTGATTGATGAGTTTAGATTTCCGTTCTGGGTCTGGGTGTTTGTGTATTCGTCTTTGTGTGTCCATGGTACCCACGACACAGGCGAAAATCCTACTGTGGGGTTATGAGTGTAGAAAGCGTGTATGTTTATGTTTATGATGATTTAGATTCTTGTGCTGTGTTTGAATATTCGACTTTGTGTGTCCATGACACTCACGAAACAGGAAAAGGTTATTATTATTATTTTATATGAGCTAAGGTTTTTCGCAAGGAGTATGCGTCAAGTGTATTTCGTTTAAACTATAATCAACTAAATAAATAGAGAACAAAGTTAAAAAAAACTCATAATGCTACTTTTAGTACTCGGTTTAACTATTCAATACTTTTTTATGTTCAAATGCAGATGTACCTAAACTCATGTTAGTTATAAAATCATACGGACCACAAACTGATTGTCTATGTGTATTAGAAAATATGCTCTTTTTATTTTAATTTATCGTCGATTATAATGTACTTTATGAAGAATGTGAATAGCATTACGAATCGCAATTGCGTGGTTTGCTAACAGCATCTGTCATGGCGGATAACTACGTTCAGTTCATCCATCATGGTTAGTTCTACTGACTGGAACTAGTTGTGACGAATCCGTTACCTAATAGTAGGCAATGATGGGTACTCTACTACTAATAGAAGTTACTAGTTATTACGTGATATTTTTTATTTATCTTCTGCCATCTATCTGTCATATCTAAGCAAAGGATCGGAATCCTAAGTGTCTTATGTGCGATTACGTTACTATAAACTGTCTTATGTAACAACAGCCTTAAAAACGGCTTCTATAAATCAGAAACATGTATATTTTGCTAATTACACACTATGGTATTATTGGCATTTATTTTGATGTATGAAACGATCGCACTTAATTTATTCAAATAGTTTGTTTCAAATAATTGTAACAATTAAGTTAATGTAAATATGAATAAAAAAAAATGGTGTAAATTAACAAAAGTAGCGATATATTTAATTCGATTAAAAATAGGTACATATTAAATATTATTTGGTTTCTGATTCTTATTGAAGGATTTTTTTCTATTTATACTGTTACATATTTTTTTGTATTCAATTTAATAATTAAATTTGACGACCCGCGTGGCTGAGCGGTCACCATACCGGTCTGACACGCAGTGGGTCTTGGGTTCGATCCCCAGCCAGACAGACATCTGAATGATGAGTTTAGATTTCTGTTCTGGGTCTGGGTGTTTGTGTATTCGTTTTGTCCATGGCACCCACGACACAGGAGATAATCCTACTGTGTGGTTATGAGTGTAGAAAGCGTTTAATTTAACTTACCACCAGTGGAGCTGTATTCTCCGATGTACCGCTTGGTCAGGTAACGCACAACCACCGCTGCAACAAAACAGATAACGTAAATATACAAAAAATACATATATGAAAAAATAAAAGTTCCCCGTATCTATCATCGCTATAGTTTAAGTAAGAGTAAAAAAATAGTTCGGTGATCTTAGACTAAGAAATAAAAAATATATTTTTTTTTTAATTCTTGTCTATTTCTTTGAAGCCAAACCAAAACCAATGTTTAGTGTAAAAGGATTCATATATAAATAAGTATATTAGCCCGTAACTTGATTTAATATTCAGTATTTCCTTTTTAAACCCAAGTGTAACCCCGCAGTTACACTAGTGTAACAAAAATGACATCACAAAGGAACTCCAATAAATACGTCATCAGGAGGTCATCACCCCCAACTTTCTACTGAAATATGTCCATTGATTAGTCTTTTCACGATACCCACTGGAATTCCAATCTCGATGTAAGGGTAACACAAATAGTTATCAACGTGAATGACGACGCATGTTGTGTGAATAGACGCCGGTGCAGGCTACCGACAAAATGAAGTGTGGAGAATCCTGGCACCCATCAAAGGGAGCTACGTATTCAAAAAGCTGATTACTTCTCGGACAAGACTCATGTGTTGGCCCGACGCCCTTTGATGGATGGCTATTAAAGTTGTTAACCGGTAGATGGGAATATACTTGGTTGTTTCTTTGATGTTAGCTACTGCAAGCAAGGAGATGTTACACAGAAAACTCTGAGTTTTGCTTTTATGCTTGTTTGATAACAAGATAGTTCCCGCGGCTCCGTCTGCTTGGCACATTTATCACGATAATGAGTATTCCATGTGTTGATCCAGGTAAGCTGTGAGTAACCAGTAGTTCTTGTACGAATGAGTAACAAACACCCATACATCCGTACAAACTTTCACATAAATAATATTAGTGATATAATATGATCATATGTCAAACATCTAGGATTTAAACCCGAGACAATTTTTATAATATAAACTACCATCTCTATATAACAACGTTATTAAGGTGTTAAGTGTAAACAGTTTTAAGACAAAGATCGAGAATTAACCTTAACCCGCATTGTCTTGTCAAATAAACAAAGTGCTTAAAAGCTATCTTATCTTTAATCTTGGATAAGTGTGAACGCTTTTTAGTTCTTATGATAGTAGATACCTGTTAACGTACTTGTCAGCACCTACTAATGTTCTGTCAGTTAGGTACATTTTATGTATCAACTTTAATTTAATAAGTAAGGACAGTGATCAGCTGATTAACATCAACGTCAAACATACGAATATGCCCGCAGAATATTTTTTTTTTGTTATTTAAAAAAAACACATACAATAACAGCGTAAACTCTACTTTCAATAATAATTGAATATAATGTTTGATAAACAATGGTTCACATGTGTGCGATTTTAAAAGTAATCAAAGTTTTGAGATTTTATTACTTATACTTATTGAATCGCGAGCTGATGATGACGAAATAATGGAAAAAATATATAAATTTTCTATTTTTTTTTCGTACTTATTCCCTTTCTATACTTCTACTTACGTACTTCTAATTACGTTATTTTGCCTATGCGTGCAGTAAATACCGAGGCTCCTTATTAGCTGCATTGCATCCGTATCTCAAGGGATTGGAATCAATCGCATCGGAATAATGATCCAATTTCGTTGTAATGCGTGTACACGAGCAACTTATGCAATCGCAACAATGTAGCGTACCTATTAGACATGTCCTATTAATATGTACAAGACGAAATATCAAATGAGTTAAAGAGTTGTAATATTTATTAAGATAGTCCGTAACTTAAAGCGCTAGAAGCCTCCGATTATTATTCTTTAGACATCTTAAGTGTATTAAATAATTTACGTTTATATTTTAACTTTGTCATATTTTTTCAAGTGATTGATTCGCAAGATATTTAATTTATTCTTTGTTTTTGTGTTTATTTTCTGTGGGGATAACATTATTCACATCGGATTCATAAAAGTACCTGTCATACGACTGCGCTATCGTTCAACCGCACCTATAGTTCTAATCTTAATTGGGGTTAGTAAAGACATGTATAATAAGCTGAAGAAGTCTGTCATGGAATTAACTATATATTCGTTCTGGAACAAGGACTGTGAAACTGAAATAGGTGTAAATAATAGTGGTGTCGATGATATGAAAAAAAGTCTTTGTACCACAGTACATCGACCACCACCAAATATGTCGCACAGTATGACCATCATAATCCCATACTAACGATATTGCATAACCTCATCCAAATTAGGGTCATTCCTCTAAGGGATCGGTCACACGGAGTGAACCAATTCGGTTGACGCGTGTTATGCAACACTGGGGCATGACAATGCACTTGGTCACTTGGTATGCATTCCGCGGCGCTTTCCGAGATCGATCGATGCTAATGCCGATCTGGAATCGATTTAAGTGGCCAATTGACTTTCAATACCCTAAATTTATGAGAATTAGTCAGCAGATATATGTTACTTGTACTTGTTTTGAAAGCGATAAGCGTCGTAGAAAGAATTTATATACATACAATTTTGTCTAATAAGAAGCTTGAAGATTGTAAGTAGAAATCATTATTTTTTTTCTTTTGTAGTAAAATTTACGTGGATACATAATTAACTTGGAATAAGCTAGGTAGCTTTAAATATTTTTTTCAGATATTACATGTAAACGCAACAATAAAAATCCACACAGGATTTATTTCTGCACCAATCGGAAGGATCCTTTCCTTTGGTGCCGTGTTGATTCACATCTGTACATGAAACACGTGCGAAATTCCACACTCTCATTTTCATTTCATTTTATTTTCCGCCTCAAATAAATTTTAATGTGGGTTTCACTTTCCCCGCGGTCCGATTACGCATGATCGAGTAACAATCATAACACGGATCCCAAATAAAAAGAAGCAATGTTAAGTCATCCATACATATATAAAAATAATAATTCCGAGTGTACAAACAACTTCGCATATATTTGCTAAGATAGTTTGGAGCTTTGGAGGACTGGGATTAATATTTGTATATCAATTATTACTCTCAATCCTCCAAAATATATATTTTTTTTTGATTGTTATTGTCTGTATGTTAGACATAGCATAAAAACGAATACTTCTTTTTTATAATATGGATAGTAGTAAACGAGCATGCAGCCCACCTGATGGTCAACACTAGATAAGATCAAATCTCACCTATGGTTAGCTACAGATGCGTTGCTACCCCTGAGGACTAAGATGGAATGCCTCGGAAAAGTATGTCTCCCTTACCATTCCCTTCAGACCTGAACACAACAACATACAACACTGCTGTTATTAGGCAGAAATAGGTGTGGCGGTGATGCTACCGGAGTCGAACCACAAAAAGCTCTACCACCTTCATATCTATATGTCGTCGTTCGTATGTATATGTCTCGAAATAACAACGTCGTAATTTGTATAATAGCCAACTTCGGTCATACGAGTTATATAATAGGAGCAAAGATGCACAAGATTCGATTTCATTCGGTTGACTAGCTTCTCATCTGATATTATCTCAATCAAACACACAAACTTTCTCTATCCATGACTTAAACTTAAGGTCAAGTTATCCCGTGCCGTCGACGATCACGGTATTATGAAGGCAACATTGATCGGAATCAGTAGATCACATGAGAGTGATCACCGGGCCGCGGGTCGGGTGTGGTCCACCTCGACTTGGGATCCGGCCCGCGGTACGTTTCATGCGAGGGCAAGATTTTTTTCATCAGCTTAATTACTTGGCGGCAAAATTCAACCAGCAAACGGTGCGGCACTGCTGAGCATAAACCTTTTTTCGATAACTTATTCTTAGAATTTACTAGTACCCAAGGCACGCCAATGTTGACATCCCTAAATTCAGCCCGCAGGTTCAAAAGGTTGCCCGTACCTGGAGTAAACATTAAAAAGTTCGAACCAACCAAGCATATAACAAATTACGATGATCAGACGACATGGCATCACGTGGGTTGATAGATGGTGCGCTATCTAGAAACAATGGGTGTTGTATCGGCAGGCATCATGGGGTAATTAATAGATTACAAGCTCCATCCATCACGCGTCGAACCGTGTATGAGTAATGTTGACGTATGAAGCTTCAGTGCTGGTAATTTTACGTCGCCAAAACCATTAATAACAAACCGTTAGATACTTTACAAGCAGAGCTAATTGCCTCCCATGTAAGACTTGTTATGGTTATATTGGTGTGAAATTATATTAAGTTTAAAGGTAAGTACACTTCGTGTTCCAACTCCAAAGGCCCGACTCCCAACGCAACACACATTTCTAAGATACACTTGTACGAACGAGGTGTTCCAACTGAGTCCTCAACAGAAATTCATATCATTTTATGATAATACTTAATTTTGCTGCAAATTGTAGCGAAATTTGGTCTATTAGGCTACATTATGTTTTGTCTAAAATAATGATAATGTAGTAGCTAATATAAGGAACAGTAAATAGATTTCAACCATCGTAGCAGTACCCACATTACTGTGTTCTTACATGTAAGGTAAAAATCTCTATACAGTTATTGACTTTAAAAGAAGGCGCCTTCAAGTAACTTAGCTAGCAGCTTTTTCTTATTAGACTCGTAGTACCACGCCATAAAAGTTTTATGCCCGTAATGGCCGCAGTATGTTAGCTTTGCATTTCTGGCAAAAACTGAGCCGACACGCAATACCTTAATATAGAAATATCTTACAATAATCTTGCAAGACTGAATAGAAGAAGCGGACGGGAATGCAATTGACCTGATTAGAAGTCCTCTTCGGCGTCTATACATTTTACAATTTCTTCCTTGCTCCGCCAGAGGACTAAAGTAAAGTGTTCAATGCATTTCCAGGCATCAAAATATACCACCGCAGCACAATATTACCAACTATTAAAACGAAGAAATAAGTTTAGCTTTATTTACCTACGCTACAGTAAATCCACGAAGAATTACAAGAAGAATATACATTATTTACATAATGATCCGCTTTTCAACCGAATTCCACATCTCTATAAACGCACCCAAACTCCGGATGTCTTGCAGTATTACATAAAAAATGGCCTCGCACTCAAATATGACATGTCATCAATTCATCGGCACTTCAAGAAAAAACACCGAAAGCGCACCGAAATAAAACCACAGCGAAAGAACACGCACCATTTATCATTTATTGATGTTTCTGACAAACCATTATGTCAGAGATATCCTCAAATTGAAATATTCTGTATAGACGATTATCTTTAAAATTTCAACTTAAAAATATATGTGAGGATAAACGTAGTGTATTAAGATGAGTATCATCTTCCGAACAAGGCTTGTTGTGACCCAAATATTGTAGGCTTTGAATTTTCAGAAAGAGAAGACGTGATGCCAAAATTGCCTCTTTAAGTAACGGAATGCAGCGATGAAATTATGATCGACCTGCAAATCTGTGACAGTCATATTCTTTGACACAGATACCTACTTTGTTTAAGCTTTCTTTTGGGTCGCATAGTTGTGGTAATAGCGAATGGGTAATGATATAGGTTATTAAAAATACTAATCGTGTCGCAACTTGGATAAGACCACAAGTGACAAGTCTTCATTACTAAAACACTTGAAGACCTCAGCTAAGAAACTATTAAATTTAAAAACTCTAAGGTATTTAATTCCTCTCGACAATTTTTCTTTAATCATCAAGGCAAGTTTAAATCAATCTATTTCTTCGAAAGATCAGAGGGAGATGACTAAGATTCGGAAAAGATGTTGAAAATACCACTATGCTACAACTTAACATATCTGCTGGACCAACGCCAGCGTTATCTCCAAAGGTAGCTTCACCTTGTTGAATATAGACTTGGTACATAAACGGTTTCCTGAAAGTAACTGGAATCGACTTTCCGTAAAATAACAGTATTAGGCTACCAGAGAAATCATGCATTAATCATTTTGAGTACCAGTTGCTTTGATAAAACCATTGGATCAGGTAAAGTGGGTTACGATGGGACATGGTTTATTTACTTTAAAACCATCAGTTTACCGGTCTGCCGTATACCGAGATAACCGCGGCCTCAGTATATCTGAGTGATGAATTTGGGCACGTGCTTCGAATTTTATGCGTTCGTGGTATTTGTATATACCACGAACGTTATGGTATTTGCACCTACAATATTGGATTTAAAGATGACACTGTAAGTGTTTACTGTCTACTTACTATGTACTAGCACTATGCATTTTTCCAAACCATGATGTACTATTTCTAGAATATTCCGAAAGAACCTAAGAACTCCAGTTATGTTTCTGCTATAAATACAAATACACTGTTATCTAAAAGCAAAAATTTCTAACGATCGTGAATATGCAGGCATTGCTAATAAACGCTTCGGAGCTTCGGAGGCCACGTGAAGCCATCGCGTCGGTCCCGGTTATTATTATATGATACTAGCAGACCCGTGGCCTCTTCGCCTATGCATTGAGCAATGCATAAGCATTGAGCTTTTTTTGGTGTGGTTATTAGTACTAAATGTTAGTTATTAGTACTTAATGTTTTGGTTTGGTTATTAATACTATATTACCCAACTGCCAAAAGGGTTTTTACCGCGTATGTACGTATATGTATATGTATCTATTTGCAAGGCAATTTGTCGAAACATGTATGCTCTATTATGTAAAATCTTGGTGTCACTTTTGTTTGTTACCTTTCAAGTGAATATTAAAATGATTATAATTGATTATTAAAAAACTAAAAAAAAAACTCTTTCTACACTCATAGCCCCATAGTAGGATTTTCTTCTGTGTCGTGGGTGCCATGGACACACAAAGACGAATACACAAACACCTAGACCCAGAACAGAAATCTAAAGTCATCATCCAGATCATGTCTGCCCTGGATCGAATCCGGGACCAAAATGTATTGTTTTTATGCATATCCAACCCGAGATAAACCAACATCTGACACGTAATTTATGTATATTAAGATACGCTATTCTATCTTTAATGTTCGATCAAATTGCACACGCTGTGCAAATTTGATTGAAATCGGTTCAGTAGTTTAGGAGTCTATAGCGAACAAACAACGTGACACGTAATTTATATACATTAAGATAGTTACATGCTAAAAAAAACATCTGACTCGGGTTGTCTTCAAACCCTTAGCGCGACTTCCCCCACCAAAACGCATTGAATCAGCGTAGCGGAAAAAATTCAAGCCTACTCCAGTTGTATGGAAACCCGTACCCAGCAGTGAGAGATAAAGGGTTGCTGCCATAAATTGTCAAGCAAAGGGCAAAACGTTCATTCTACAACACAAACTAAAATAAGTTGGTTTACAAACAGAGCAAGTTCTGTTTAAAACCTTTTTTTTTATAACATGACTTTTTTGTGCTAAGTGGTATTTGGAGTCTAACTTAGACTGAATAATTAATACCCACACAACGAGAACTACAAAGTAAGCATGTTACGCATTCACAAGAAGTTTGCTATACGTAAACCGATTGGACGGAGTTATGAAAGTCGAACTTGGCCTAGCAGCTAGCGATAAACATTGAACGATGTTACTCGGCCATGGATCGGTGACAGGCAGGCGCCACTCCCTAAAGAGTTACCAGACAGGATCTGCTTTAACAATTTCGCGTCCGTACAACGAGTAATGAATTGCAAACGTATGCAATGGTGGTGTAGCCGCGTTAATGGAGTTCACGACGGAAATAGGAATCTCGCTATAAGCACGAGAAAACTTTAAAGGAAATTTTATTTAAATGCGATACACACTGTACCTTCTATTACTTTATGCAGATTTAAGGCAGAATTCTAATTCGGTACCATAAATAAAACAACTGCTGTTCTGGTTTTAAATAGGTTACATATGAGATGGTCATATAAGGCGTACCAGTTGAACATACCCTTGCTTTTTAATGACCACTGATCATCCGATAGGAGGGAAATTCATTTGATAATTTCACCACATAAAAAAGACTTGAATATTTTTTGATCCATGATCTTATTATTTGGAATCGATCTTACTTGAATATTTTTTGATCCATGATCTTATTATTTGGAATCGATCTTACGTTAGTAATTGACGAAAGAACCTCTTTTTATCTGAAAGTATTATATTTATTGAACGTTTTAGCGACTTGTATTCATTAGTCCGAATCGAAGTGTCGTCACCGATTGACGAAACGAATCTGTGCTTGATTGCAAGTTTCGTAAAGAATGCCGATGGAACTTTAAAAATCCGTATGGACCGACTACCGGTCAGTCAGCAGCGGAACAATTAGGGCGTTGCAATTACAGGCGGTGGCGGCCAGTCGGCGATTTTCCGCGAAACGCGAAACGCAACGCGACGCGACGCCTGGCGCCAGCCAGTTGTGTAACTGGCGGTGACCACGTCATAAATAAACGCAGGACATGCCTTCAATTTTCGTCTCATTATAACTATTATAGAAATTTAGAAACTAGGACAGATTCAAGTCGACTTAGCTTTTAATTAGCACTTAATTTAAAAGTTGTTGCATTTTTGCAGCGAAACACAGGATGTAACGGACGACGGATGTAGCCACTAGTAACGGTGTAATTTTTAGTAATTATTTATATCTCAATTAAGTAAGCATTTAATAGGTAAGTATTGAAATTTCTCTATAATATACAAATAATTTCCTGTCATAAATAAGTAAGTAAATAAATCGTTAGTCGTTAAGTCAAGAAGTCAACGAAGGGGGAATAAAAAATGTTTATAAAAGATAAAATATAAAACAAAAGATATTAGGGATACAGGGAATATAGAAAATTACATATTACTTGGTAGCAAATACCAAATAAGTTGTAAATATATAAAAAAATCAACAACTTTGCTTAACCGAGAAGGATATTTCTCTCCATAAAACACAGTAAATACTTTGTGTACACATGTACACAAAAAAATACTTACACCTGCATCCTTTTAGAAAAATATCAACAAAAGTTGCAAGTCAAGATTATCCCACATCAATAAACAGTTGGTCACCTTACGTAAGTTAAAGCCTTAAACACATTAACGCCGAGGCCGTTGCTCTACACACGTATAGATATTTCGCGAATCTGAATAGTTACGTATTTTCGTTATGAGTGACGCTAGTACCACTCACTTCCTTGACACTACTGATGTTAATTTTTTGGTAATAAAGTACTTAAAATTTCGGTAACCAAGTAAATTTTATTTATAACAGTTGAATATAATCACTCTTGTAAGGAAAGCTTAATCAAAAAGTAGCGAGTATGTTTTGCCAAATTATTTCTGGCAACTCCTTATTTAACGAAAGGTACCCGTACACCGTATTTTCGTTACCTTTTAACATATTATAGTTATGAAATGAAGCATGTAAATAAGTAATATTTATATGAAATAGGTGAATATAATCACTTATTATGAAAAGTTTCAAATTTGTTTAAAATGTTATTGTAATTTGTTTATCAGGCATTTTTGAGCAAAGCGAATTCTCTGAGTAAATAGTAGACTCGCAACTGTAATAGGTTTTCAAATCAGAAAATATGAGAAGCTTCAAAAATTTAAAAACGTCTACAATTATAATCCCAATACTCATATCAGATCCGAAGTTACACCCGTAACATACCTGTTGTGAACAAACAAAACGAGTAAAAGTAGCCAGTAATAATTAAATGCAGTAATAATTAATAATAGCATTGTAAGAAACTATAAACGCTTAATGGTTCATTGTTTAGGCCATCATCAACGGATTACAAATACAAGTATCAGAATAACAAAGAACAATCACTCAAAATGAAATATCAAAGAAAACGTAGCTACTGTCTACGTAACTGCTAATAACAAAATCTGCATTATAGATTTTGTTAGCGTCTCGGAAAAGATTAAACCGGTTTAATAACTATTAACTGTTGACATGTGAAATGACTTTAAATGGATATCTTCACACACAAGTGATGTCGTATATGGTAATCTAGTCGTAAAATTAGAACTAGTCAGTCTGCTACTTAGTTTCTGTTGAAGGGTGTGGTTAGAGAAATGGGCATTGCTATAGCTATGTTAAGATGAGAGTACAACAGCGACAATTGACATAACAGAAAGAAGGCTAGTCTTCGAAATTTTTTGTCGCCCTATATTGCGTCAATCTTTGATAGACTCTGTCTCTCTTCTGTCCGACAAGGTTGTTACACGTGTCCACGAAGGACAGGGACCACTGTACAAAAGGATTAAGAGTATAAAAACTCTTCATTCGGTGGCAGTTCAGCACCAAAGCCACGTTCTATTCTGCGAACAGCAGCAGAATTAAAACGAATAAGCGGTGCTTGTTCAAGTTTAGAGAATGTGGTGAGTGCGAAACACTTATACGAGACATTTTACCATAGACCTAACGGGTAGCAAAATAGCAACGCGTTTGTAGCTAACAAATTCTGTAACAAATACATATAAAAGTATGACGGCAACTATTACCGTAACTACAAATTATGATATCTATGTAAATAGTATGTTTACGACTTTCTTCCCTAACTCAGGTTTGAATACTAGACACTTTTACTTTTAAAGATATCTAAGTATCGCTTCATGGCAAATTTTCGCTCGGGTGAGTGAAAATTTGCCATGAAGTCTACTCGCCTGAAACATCTCCATAATCTTCTCAAGAGTTAGGAAATCGGCCAAATCAGTCAGCTATTCATTTTGTAGTACAAATAAGCATAAATCTAATTGTGATTGAGACTTGTGACCGACTGTGAACAGTATTGGATTGATGATTGGATCGCTTTAATTATGCAATTCAAGACACGAGACACACTTAAATACAGTTTACACATCCATAAACGTGATGCCAGGTTACCTCACTTCCTTATTATTATAATAACAAACATTTTTCGCAATTTCCTCCTCATAAATATACCTAATTATTCACCGTTGTTCTATAACTTACGTAATAATCGTGGCGATGTATAATGCAAAGCGTTTATCTAATGATTACATTAAAACATTAATTAAGACGCAGAACTCTGCATTTTATGCAAACAAGATTAAATTGAGATTAAATTTTAATTTCCCCTATTTTCTGCCTCTAAAATGTCTTCGAAAATATGAACTTAAAATTAGATATTGAATATGATATGTTTATATTCCATGAGTATTTACTTAAAGAGTGGCATAAGCGATTTTTATAGGCCCGGAACTCAGTTGGATATTTCGTTCCCTTTTTTTGTTATTAAATTTGTATTCTGCTTATTATGCACAAATAATTCTTGGAAGATTTTTTTTTTTATTTTTAAGAAATAAGTATTTAGGTATTACTGTAATGTTATTATTAATAAAATATCATTAATAAATAAATAAATTATCTAATTTATTATCTTATTTATTTATTTTATTTATTATTCGGTTAGTTAAATTTTCTTTCAGACATTTATTTTGAAGTTATTTTGGAAAATTAAAACCTAACAACATTATAAGTAGGTACTCATAGTGGAGTGTTTATAATTCGCAAGTACTAAAGCTTGTAATCATACAAAACAATGGTTGAAAAGTCAACATAACAGTGTTATCAGAGCGCCGACACTGAAGCATGCCCTCAAAAGGAATGCAATGATAAGAAAAGGCAAAACAAATATTGTCTGGAAGTGTTAGAACTGCATACCGAGGGAGTGTTCTGCGTGTGATAACGATAACGTCAGTCCCGACTTAATAAATGGGAAACAATTTTAAGTCAGTATTCCCGACTTAATAAATGTAGAACAATTTTAAAGCAGTATTCGAGAAATTTATGTATTATCAAAATCAATGCAATTAAAGCGAAAAATTATATAGATGAACTACTGTAAATTCATTTGCGACTTCGCAAATTTATACGTATTTAAAGTGAAAAAGAGCGAAGCGATATATTTTTTAAAAATTACTCGATTGAGTTTTGTGTACCGATTACAATTCTTTCACTTGTGTGTATATTTTGCACAAACTAATAAACTTAGTTATTTAAATTAAAATAATAATTTTAATAAATTATCATTAACAATTTACTATAATTTTATACGCCCTCAACATATATCTAATAAATTAAGTATTAGTACTTAAACTTCTTACATTTTGACTAACTATTTAAATTACTGAAAATATTTAGTCAGTAAAGTTATTTTATACGATACAACATAAAATATCAAAATGTACAACTTAAAATGTACAAAGACATCAATACGAGTACAGACAAATAGGTTTTAGAATAATAGGTTATTAATTAGAGATCTCGAATACGCGTCTCGAATTTCGCCCTTCGGCTGTTGTGGTCGTTGAGAACGTTGCAAGGTTAATGGGAACCTAATACTACGGTCCAATTCAAATAAAGGCGAATAACGAAATATGCACAAAAAATTACTAACCTGATTTTCCACTCCGCGGGCTCCCGAGCACCACAACCCTTATACGATTTACAGTCATCTTCATTTGGACAGTTTTTGTTTTACACTACAATGTCAAAATCCCGCTCAAGTGGACATTATAACGATATTGACGCACCTTTATT
This sequence comes from Cecropterus lyciades, assembly GCA_002930495.1. Classification (NCBI taxonomy): domain Eukaryota; kingdom Metazoa; phylum Arthropoda; class Insecta; order Lepidoptera; family Hesperiidae; genus Cecropterus; species Cecropterus lyciades. The sequence goes on from MOOZ01000314.1 coordinate 305,388, forward strand.
GCTATCACTTAGTTCACGGTACACTATCAGTGAAAAAAGTTCGGAGTTCAAAGTTATCGTAAATGCGTTCGTGAAAGCGACGAGCGGTGGTTGTCGCAAGCACGCGTGTATCTGCCGCAGCGGTCTCCGTGCGACTGCCGAGTGCCGGCGTCCCCACGTTGCCCGCGTCAATAGCATGCGCGTGCGCCGATTACAGCCTTCGTTCTAGTTTTGCATATACACTTTATGGAATGCCATATCTTTATCTTGCGGTAATTAAATCAAGATAACAAAATCACACGTCTATCATTAATCATTATTGACATATGATGAAACGTTGCAATCGGATCAGATAAATAAATATGGACACATTCCATATTTCTACTGGCATTGAAATATAACGACGGAAACTGTCACAACTGCACGGTAGATAATAAAGATAAATGACGGGTTCAATGAGTTTTTACAACACCATAGTAATTTCATTATTCCGCTTTATGTTTAGTAACAAAAACATAATCATAAAAACAACTCAAACTTGAGCGTATTAATTAAGGTTCTGACACTAGTAACTAATCATTGTCCTTCAGAATCAGATGTCATGTAAAAGTATATCTGCTATTAAATCTGCAATATAGGTTCGTAGTAATTATAGGTAGTTTAAAAACAATTATCTTGAGTAGAGTCAATAGAATTAACAATAACATCGTGCTACAATTTTGGCAAATAATGTTATTACAAGATACAGAATACACTATACACTAATAATATACTACAATGAATATTAGTATCTCCAGGGCATCCTTTTACTAAATATCGGATCTAAAATAAATAAATTGTAAATAAATATGATGGTTGGTAGTTTAAGTAACGAGGATATTATATATAATATAAAAATATGAATTTTATTCACAAACATGAAAATATTTCACAAGGTACCGCGATAATTGAAAGCAAGCGAAAGTGACTATATTAATCCTTAAAGCCGTCTTTAGGACTTGCGCAAACCTGTCGTGGTCTGGGCATCTCGTTGAAGGGTTCAATCATCAATTGACAGCGGTTTTCTTTACACTAAGTTTGAAATTTGGAAAGTTCGTAGCCTTTATAAGATTTATCACTTGTAGCGTGATTTAGCATAAAAACCGCAATTATCAAGAAATGAACTAACAATACCATCTGCATGTACTAATAGAATATGGATCCCATCAGGTTTTTAATTAGTGTGGTAAGAGAGACATACTTATCAGAGAGATTAACTAAGTCCTCAGGGGTAGCAACGCATCTGTGGCCAATCTCAGGTAAAACTCTGATCTAATGTGCTATTGATTATTTACAGACATCCATAAGCGAAAATGACCTCCTTCTATGAAGTTGACTGCATGCTAGCTTTTTAGTTTGCTGCTAATTAATATCATAAGAAAAATATAACTAAATACTAATAAGTAAAATCGACGCACCATTTAAATCAATAACGCCACGTACTTATTCTTATCAAAAAGATATCATTACTTTCCATCCATAAATCCATAGTTTTTAAAAGCCCTCTATAGACTTATGTCTTACAACCCGGAGTATTCGTGGTTACCGTACTCGGTTTATTGGTGATCGCAAGTTTTGAATAACTCAAGAAGACACGAGGCATTTGGGCATAGTATTCACCAGAACTGATACATCTAGTGTTCGAAATATAGAATTCATGAATATTATGAGCCATCTTATACCCAGTTTTCAGCGTTTATCACGACAAATAGCTTCTTTTCGTTCTAGTACAACGGGTAACTTCTCACTGTTTGGTATTACGTCCCAATCGTATTACGTCCCAATCGTATGTAACAATCTGTCAATCCTGTTAGGCTGCAGCCAACGAAATGGACATACATACGTATGAAAACATCACCCTCCTTCTGACAAAGTCGGATAAAAATATAGGGGAATATGAGCTTTGTAGTAGATAAAAACTGTTTTTAAAGTATGTAATTATTGAAATTGAGAACTACTCGCGTAACACGTCGGTGAATATTTTTAATATGTTTAATTACGTTCGAAATTCGACCACTCCGTCGGGCAACTAGTGTATGATAAATTGCTAACGAGCTCTGGACTAAAGGGTGTGCTCAGCCACTTATGTATACTGCAAGAAGCATTCAGCTCAATCCTAAGGTATAATAAGGCATTGGTAATTGACTTGAAGTAGAAATCTTAAGCTGGATTTGATGACAGATGTGTGTAGGTTGAAACTTGAAATAACGCCTTTATCAACTAAATCCAAAAAGATGACAATGCAATTGGGATTTGGACTTCACTTCAAGTAGATTACGCTGGTTTGATAACAGATGTCTCTGAGCTATTCAATGGTAAAATGTGAGTTCAAGGCATAGATCCACCAGGGATGTTGGGACCTCCGTAACCGTAACCGAAATGATCGAATATCCGAAATTAAAATTTATCCGTAACCGTATCCTATATAAAAGTTTCGGTTAATTTTGGATATGTTTCACGGCATGTTTAGTTACTTTCAGTAAATAACCCTTAAAATTTATTATAGATTTTTTTATCGTATGGCAGTAACAAACGAGCATGCAGCCCACCTGATGGTAAGTGGCTACTGCCGTCCGTGGACATCTGTAATTAATCCTTGGTAAGATCAAAGTCTCACCTAAGGTTAGCCATAGATGCGTTGCTACCCCTGAGGACTAAGATGGAATGCCTCGGAAAAGTATGTCTCCCTTATCACACCCTCCAGACCAGAACTCAACAGCGCATAGCACTGCTGTTATTAGGCAGAAATAAGTGTGGCAGTGGTTCTTCCTGAGTCGAACCACAAACAGTTCTAACACCTTGATTATTAACTGATATGCAACTGACTGTAATAGCAAATGAAAACAGAAATACAACCAAATTATTAACTATTTGTATTTTACGTGAAATTCCTTAAAATATATATAATATGTATGCGTATTCGAAACTATCCGAAAGTAACCGATAATCCAAAATAATTACACATCCATAACCGTATCCGATACCGGTATGATATTATTTCTATATCCGTGTCCAGATCCGAAATATCCATAACAACCCTGGTTTCCACTTTCGAAAATATTAATAGATGTCGAGTTTTCAGATCAGGCGTCTTCATGTCAAGGTGAGAGCGACATGGAGGCGCCTACCGCTATAAATTAATTCGCGTTCAAGTGTAATTGGATCCGTTCCGCCTACGCCAGCTCCCCTACATTCCCGTCCTACGGAATACACTAGATTAGCATAAATAAACAGGGACACCTAATTTATTGGTTTGTACTGGTCAGATTGCGCAATTTAAGAAATTACTAAGGAATTGTTAACATAAACGAATACGAAACTAGGCTACAAAGGCTAAACTAAAACTGCCTAAAATAATCAATCAATAGATATAATAACAAGTGTGTATAATGTAACGCATAGTAAGTTTGATTATCGGTTTAGGAAACAACTAAATTCGATTATTGACAAAGCTGCGATTATTTTAGGAGCCATATTTAAAAACGCAAAAATGGATTAAAATCGTATAATATTTGAAGTAATAAATAAATAGGTAAATCTATTTTCATTAAACAACACAAATGTAGGTAAGTGTCATGTAAATAAATGAGTATTTAATCTTTTCCTGCAAACGTAAAACCCAGTAAATAAACTTCGAAAACCAAAATAAATTTCCTTGGAAAGCTTAACGGCAACCTGACTGAAAACAGACAACTAGACACGTTAGCTTTAATAATATTCACGCGATGCAATGTAACATAATACATGGTTTCGAAAATCGAAGAAAACGCATTTGCATAGAAGTTAGAACGAGATGTGCATTTCTCTGCTCATTAAGGAAGGTTGGATGGGAAAAAAACGCTGCGTCGGGTTCCCGCAAATTGGTCGTTACAACTTCCTCGAATAGCATTAGGGATGATTCACGCTAGACGGTGCCGAAATCGCCGCGAGCCTAGTACGATATATTGACTACAAAGAGTAACTGTTTAGACCAATAAATATAAATTATAAAGCCGAAATCTGAGTTAGCTCAAATGAAAAACAATGGGTACTGTTCGTACGTTGTCTATACGAATACCCAAAAGAATTTCATCATATCGAACGGTGACAATAAAAGGGACCTAATACGAAATAGCATTTTATGGAATATAAAATTTTGTTCGCGTTTTGGTTACATTCTTAAAGCACGCGATTATTAAGGGATTATAACATTTTCGTCTTTTAAGGATAAACTCGACACTTACCTAATACGCCAGACTAAACAATAGACCTCGTACGTTATTAGAAGTTTCATGTAACCGTATTTAACTCAATTTACTGAAATTTTGGACCTTGATACCCAATTTTCCACGTCAATGTTATTGTCCAATGCAATGTAGACGTCCCCACAAAAGAATTATAATACAAATATTGCCAACAACTTCACGGTGCCTGTAGTGAGTAAGAGACTCGAACGTGTCTCATTAAACCGCGGTATCGCTTTACCATCGCCTCATCCCGTTGTATTAAGGACATTACCTTCCTTCCTTCCTTCCAATACTTGAGATATTATAACTTTGTAGAAATCCGTATCCAGGGTAAAAACGAGACTCTAATACTAAGATTCCGCTGTCCGTCTGTCTGTCACCAGGCTGTATCTCATGAACCGTGATAGCAACACAGTTAAAATTTTCATAGATGATATATTGCTGTTGCCGCTATAACAAATTCTAAAAACAGAATAAAATAAAATAATATTTAAGGGGGCTCCCATACAACAAACGTGATTTTTGCCGCTTTTATAGATAATGCTAGGGAACCCTTCGTGCGCGAGTCCGATTCGAACCTGGCCGGTGTTTTAATACATCGTACAAAATAAATCGTAACGTTATTTTTTAGTTTGTACGGGCGTCGTATCGGATACCGCTCCTACCCGGTACAGTCTAGTATAAAACGCACTTTACAGCATTTATGCAATCACCATCATAGCTTTTTAAATAAAGCTATTTATAGCTTTCGACCAAGCACTTATTTCATAACTTAACTCCGGTTCGACGTTGTCCATGAATCACGGAGTCTTGTTATTTTTAAACAAAATGCATTGTAGTAGGTATATAATTTTCGATGGCATTTTACGATAATTTGTTTTAACATACAGTAAGCGACACGAACTACTGTTTACGTCTTAAATTATACTATAACATACGTAAATGTTCATAATTACTCATCGAAAATGATAAATGCCTGTTTTTGTTTTGTACTAAGCAAAAAAGCATATTTAAATCAGCTTAGATAAATATGTTTTTTTTAAAGTAATAGATAATCAATCAATCAATAATCATAGATGTTTTCGCTGCGATATACTTATAACACAAGTATTTTGAAACCTATGACAAACAGAAAATCATTTTTTTTGCAAAAATTACATTAAGTATTGTCTATTCTGTGTCTTCTTTGTCGGTATGTTCTCTGAAAAATTAAACTTGCAGTTACAGAGGAAAAATCTTTAAATTGTTGATATAAGCATAGAATCAAAATTTCGTCAGTATTTAAACTATACGCCTGTCCGTTTAAACTTATTTTCGTGATTCCAATTTTTTTCAATTCCAATTCCAACATGTTTTTTCCTGAATCGTTCACAAATGACACGCGAAGGCCTACCCACTAATATTGAAGCACGTTTACTGTTACTTAAACGTTAAGATTCACGTAAAAAATACGTTACTTTAAGGCATTATAGCTATTTATGTAATCATGTTATTAGTGGCGATGAACCAGCTTTTTAAATACAGCTATTTATAGCCACTGCAGCCGCTTTACGAGCGAGCACTCATTTCGCAACCCCTGACTCCGGTTACCAACAGGATCCCTGAATCGAGTCAAGGTAATTTTTTATATTCGACAAATTTGATTTTTATTACTCACGTTTAACTTTTGGCATTAATTTCGCTTAATTTGATTTAATTACGTTTTATCGCAATGGTTTAGTTAGTTACGTTTTTTATGCAATACTTTATTTGGTTGTTTACTTATTTATAAGGTTTATTAGCATTCGATTTCGAAATCAAACTTCAAATATAAATGAAAATAATAATTCGAATTTAAAATTTCTACCTCACCGAGAATCGAACCCGTGACGAGATCCGATCGGTAAAATACTGAATCACCTCGTTTAGGCAGAACAGATCGTCCCCGACCAGATGGACCGATGGCCTGAAGAAGACAGCGAAAAACCATTGGATTTCGAAGGCGCAGGACCGGTTGGAGTGGCGTTATTTAGGGGAGGCCAGTAGTGGATCTCGAAAGACTGATGGCTGGATGAATCACGGATAGTAGGTTTTAGGTTGTATACCTAATCTGCATTTGGAATAACGCATAAGGCGTTATATAGTCACAATACATCTAATACAAATTATTGCCATTGTTAGCGTGTACCTAAATGTCTGTTGCAACTCATAATGGCTTACCTACTTATAACGCTGGCTACATACTAGGACAACATTGTAAAATTAATTGCCATATAGTGACTTGGGACTGAATAGACCAGGCATCTGTATATGATTTACGGCACATAAAACCAGATTGTTATTTTTTATTTATCTATAAATAAGTATACTGTTTGTGCTCAGATAATCGACAAAAGCTGAAGTTATTGTTAGAAAGTGACGTTTTCTTGCAGGAATTGAAAATTTTCAAATCCCACTTATGTTAGTAACGAGTTATGACGTCAAATTTTATGGTAGATTTTTCTCGTTTTATTTTTTTAGTACATAAATATTCATGTTTATTATACTCGTAGTAAACAGCAGTGTTATGCTCTGTTGTGTTCGGTTCTGAAGAGTGTGGTAAGGGAGACATACTTTACCGAGGCATTCCATCTTAGTCCTCAGGGGAAGCAACGCATCCGTGGCTAACCTTAAGTGGGATGTTGATCTTATCTAGGGTTAATTACAGATGTCCATGGGCGGCAGTAGCCACTTACCATCAGGTGGACTGCTTGCTACTTCCGTACTATAAAAAAATGATAATTCATAAGGCATACATTTCTTCTATTGCTAATTTAGGTATTGTATAGGTACTTCTACAAAATATATGTTTGTATCATAAAATACATGATACAGCGTTACAGTTTAGTTACGTGATTAACCAGCATAATGAATCAACTGATGATCATAATATCTCAATGCAAATCATATTTGATTAATTTGTCTCATTGCGGTATCGTGTCCTTGTGATTTCATTAAATTGTCAATTAATATCGGCGTAATTAATTATTCAACAGAGTAACAATGTTATTTAATGTTTATGTTTGTTTAGACAATTAGAGGAACAATTCAGTGAAGAAGTCGAAATACGGTAAGTTGTTTAATATCTTGTTGATAAATAAGAGGGTGTGGTAAGAGAGACATACTTTTCCGAGGCATTCCCTTTTAGTCCTCAGGGTTAGCAATGCATCTGTGGCTAACCTTAGGTGAGACTTTGATCTTACCTAGGGTTGATTACAGATGTCCATGAGCGGCAGTAGGCCCTCACCATCAGGTGGGCTGCATACTTGTTTGCTACTTCCATAATATAAATAAAAAAATATAAAAAAAATCTATATATTGATATCTCAAGTTACGGAGTTTGATATTTGATAGACCTGCGAACAGTGATAGCC
>MOOZ01000315.1:20998-33743 GCA_002930495.1 Cecropterus lyciades
AATTACATTTTCTAAAATAGAAGTAGCCTTTAGCCTTTAGGTTTTTAGATCTTTTAAAGGGGATCAATTCTGTCATACATAATTTTTACGAAACTTTAACCGTTGACGCAGCGGAAGCTCTCATTTGAAAAAAACCCCGATTTTGAACCATTCTTCATTGATGCTCTGCTCCTGTTGGTCTAAGAGTGATGATATATAGCCTATAGCCTTCCTCGATAAATGAGCTAAATGAGATAAATGAATAAATGGGCTATCTAACACCGAAAGATTTTTTCAAATCGGACCAGTAGTTCCTGAGATTAGCGCGTTCAAACAAACAAACAAACTCTTCAGCTTTATAATATTAGTATAGATGGTGCGGAGCCCTTCGTGCGCGAGTCCGACTCGAACTTGGCCCGTTTTAATATTTTCTTATGTAATCTGATGTTTAATGTTCAATTTGTTCAATAACAGTTACTGTTAATTATAAATACTTTCAGCCCTAAATTGAACAGATAGAAATACTTGAAGCCGAAATACAGATCGGATACTTTGTTACCCTTGGGGCTAAATCTAGCGAGAAATGGGATATTGTCAAACAAAACATACACATTTAAAAGACTAATAAACGGTTACAACATTATTTTCGATTGTCTCATGAGTCTTTAACTTTAATAATTATAGAATTAGCTACAAGATTCAATTATTTAAAATTAGTAATTTTTATTTTAGTAATTAGTAATATTATATTAATTTCATAAAGTTGTTCATAGGTCACTCATCATTGGATAGACTGTAAGTTAATTTGCTACTTCAGTTGTATAAAACTGGAAATAAGTTTTATAAAGATCGATTTTGATTTATTAAGTTGTCAAGCCTAGCTTAATGGTTGAAACAGGCTGGGTTTCAATTGAATCCTCAATTGAGGGTCGGAAGTTCGAATTCCAGGCACCGCTGATTTCTCTAAAATTAATGAAATTAATTATTAATGTTTTTCCTTGGAGGAAAACACCGTGAGGAAACATACCGAGGGTTCTGTGAAACATATCTCAAAGGAGTGTGAAGTCTTTTGAGATATTTTTTACACAATTCGCACGTGGCAAGTGCGGTGGATTATGGCCTAAAACTTTCTCATTCTGGGAGAAGACCCGTGTAAAGTAATGGGACAATAATGGGCTGGTGATGATGTTATCAAATTAATGAGGTAAAACGAATAAATACAGGAAAAGCCAAATTTATGTAACGGGTGCCTACATGACATGTATTTAATATGTGATAATGTAACAAATATACCGAAGATTTTGCCCGCATTTTGGCGTCGGCTGAAATAGAATCTCGATTCCCCAAAGACGGGGTAACACGCTATGGCTTCTTCGAGAACATTTTTACGAGTTTTTATCGAACAAGGGCTCACATTTGACCTTAATCACAGGGAAAAGCATAAATGAAAAACAATGTCATGTGGATTCTGTTAGCCCTTTTTCCCTTAAATATTTTATTTTGGTTATAAAAAGGATCGAAAATTTTAGTACAAGAAGTAAAACGAAATTTTAGGTGCAACAAAATAGGAGTATAGTTTTTAGATTTTGTTGAGGAGACGATGTTGTTGGGAATTTTATGAAAAGAAAACATCAAAGTTTCGTAGGGCCATACTGTATGTTGTTAATTGTTTATAATTGAAATTGTTATGAGTATACTTGTAATTGATACCTGAAAGTTACAGTTTTCAACTGTAATCTAACAAGTAGTATTTAAAAAGTTACCAAAAAAGTTATTAGGAAAAAAGTTCAATACAAACAAATAAAATATGTTATTCGTAAGCATTTGCATCGCTTCCTATAAACTTATTCATAGAATAATATACCGAGGTTATTTGAGGGTGGAAGAATTTCAATATGTATAATATTATGCAGGTTGATTCTTTGAGCTCGGGTCGGACACAGAGCATTTGAATAAACCGATATCGCAAGAGTCGAGCAAAATATGGTCCGTCGAAGGTCGCTGTTTAGCCGAACCCCGGAAAATATGTATGTTTTGCCTCTAAAGCTTCCGTTATTACATCCAAGATAGAGCAAGCTCTGTGCTATGCAAAACAGCCCTGCACTGTAATTGTCTGCTTCCTTAAAGAATATCTTTTCTATTGACAGTAAAGTTTATTTGTAGTGCATTAAATTTGAAATACACTCAAAATATATCACAAAGCTCGTCCAGTGAATAAATATTATGCTTTTAAAATTTATTAAATTAATTAAATAAATGTGTACATAATTTAAATGTTAAAATTTAAGTCAACCTAATTTAGGTTGGCTTATATTTACCCGTCAAAACTTTATTGTCAGGGTAGAGAATTCAAGCAAAAATCATGTGAATAGCTAATGATCGCCATATTTATAATATTTTTTAATAAATAATTATGTAATTGAGAAGAACATCGATTGCCGAATCACGCAGTATGAGATACAAATATTGTACTATGTCATTAGAGATAGTTCGCGGCTGTTAACGATAAATTACTGTCAATTTGTTCATTTTTGAAAAGCTTTGTAACATTGCTAAGTTAAACCGCAAAACCTTTATTCTCACGAGACCTAAAAAACCTAACGTACGATCGGTCGTTACCCGTGATTACGGCAAACTCAGCAGATCTATCAGGCGGTCGTCCGCCATTACCATCTGTACTCTCACTTACACTAACGCCAGATGAAAGATAAACATTTGACATGAGGATAGGGTAAATCCGTATTCTCGTCACACGGCCGGGGCTAATTCAATAGCTGATTGGATTTCGGGGTGCTGATCTCGAGAGCTATTTACAACTCGCGATTCTGTAGAGCCAATATAACTTAGATCTGTTCGTTGTATTGTGAATTGAGAACGGATTTGATACGATGTTTATGTTTTTGGAGATTCGATAGCTTATAACCGCAGGAGGGGAAAATTTCCGGAATATTTATATTGTCTACATTTTGAATTTTTGTCTATTCAGATTCGATAACAAATAAAAGAGACAAATAAAAGATTGGACCCTTTCGAATTATAAACAAAAATGTGACTTATTAAATATTTTCAATTTTAATCCGTTAAAATATTATAGCATAAAGCTGATAGATGCATTGGCACTTTCAAATTTTAAAGAAAGAAGTTTTATATGAAAAGAAACTATAAATATTATATATATGTAGCAGTGCAAGAACATTGACTTCAGCCGAAAATGGTGAAGTGGTTTGTATAGGGTGATTTTATAACGTGGTTCATTATGGTACTGCATCAATTTGCCGCAGTAAAGTTATTAGGCTACTATCAACTTATTGTTCGTAGCATATTGGACACGTTTCCAACAGAGCGTAGTTTGCAATAGAAAGTGTTATAATTGAGAAGACTTCACATCATCAAGAAAATGTCGTAGACAGAGTGTCTCTTTATATTATAATATTACTAGCTGACCCGGTAAACGTTGTTTTGCCATATAAATGATTAAATTACTAAAACGGCTATTAAAAATAGGGGTTGTTGATAAAAGGGTAAAAATTTAGGGTTGTATGTGTTTTTATTGCCACTTTATAGAAAAATAAAATAAAAAATAGCCAATATTTAAAAAAAAAACATTTAAGGGTGAACAATCCTTATCACTTAGGGGTATGAAAAATAAATAGTAGCCAATTCTCAGACCTACTGAATATGCACATAAAATTTGGTAAAAATCGGTAAAGCCGTTTCGCAGGAGTAGTAAGGTAACTAACATTGTGACACGAGAATTTTATATATAAGATTAACGACATCTTACTCATTGACTCATACAAATGTTTTTTGTAACGAACCTAACCTAAACTTTTTATATGAGGTTAGGTACGTACCAGTTTTTATTATAATAACTTTTCAGTATCAGATTGAAGTAACAAACGAGCGTGCAGTCCATCTGATGATAAGTGGTGACTGCCGCATATGGCCATCTATAAGCAACTTCAAACAGAATAGGGGTTCTAGCTAAAGTGCGAGCACAGATGCGTTTCTACTCCAGAGGACTAAGATGGTAGCCTCAGATATAAGTGAGTGAAATCACGTCTTTGGGTTGAGTTGACTATATAGTTGACCAATATCAGTTTCTTAGTGTAGTGATTTTAAAAATGGGACGAAAAACAATAAGAGGCGTTTTGTACAAAAGAAAATCTTTATTAACACTGACTTAACATAACGCAAATCTAGTTTATGGTAGGAAGGTTCCATACTACATTGACATGTAACAGAAGCGATAGAAAATGTCACGTCTAGTCCAAAAACCATAATTAAAATAGTATTATACAGATATGCCATAATTTAAAACAGTAAACCAGTTATATGACGACCCGCGTGGTTGAGCGGTCACCATACCGGTCTTATACGCAGTGGGTCCCGGGTTCGATTCCCGGCCAGACCAGACATCTGAATGAAGAGTTTAGTTTTCTGTTCTGGGTCTGGGTGTTTGTGTATTCGATTTTGTGTGTCCATGGCACCCACGACACAGGAGAAAATCCTACTGTGGGGCTATGAGTGTAGAAAGCGTTTTAAGCGTTTTTATATATCTTTATCTTTTAAAACTTTTTTACCCGATGGCGTCAGAGAGAAGGTAATGTTTTTCGTTTGCATATAAGTATATTTATTTCTTTGGCTCGCTTTACAGCCCAAGCGGCTTAACAAATTTTGTCATATGAGTGTCTTGGGACTAAATTTTATTGTCATAGTTACATGTGCTCTATAAATTATTATATCTCTATCTATATCTTATCTGGTAATTAATATATTTAAAAAAATATAAATATAGTACAGTATTGAATCTATCAGCCTTTCGAGGTCCATTGCTGGACATAGGTGGGGAGGCCTATAAGCGGCGCCACTCCAACTGGTCGTGTGCCTTCTGAATCCAGCGGTAAGGGTTTACCGCTAGATTCAGAAGGTCTTCCTCAGGTCATCGGTCCACCTGGTCGGAGAGCGATATGTGCTCCTTTTGCCTAGACATGGTCGCCACTCGAGGACTTTTCTTTCCCATCGGTTATCGGTCGTTCGAGCGACGTGGCCGGTCCATTGCCACTTAAATATTTAATATGAATATCAAATGAAAGAAAATATTAATAACCACACACAAATTGAACACACACAGATAGCAATAACTACGGAATCTACGTTTGTCACCACCTGCACGTAGTACAAGTACTTGATTTCATTTTTCAGTTTTTTAAGCTGTTGGTTATTTAGTTTTTATAGCTCATATAATCTGTTTAATCAAATCCTACCAATGCTGAATTAAACTTGGTGAAATATATTCACAAAGACTCATAGCAAGCCCAAACAAATCAGTATTGTTTGCAGCACATTGAACACAATTCGGATTGTGGTTTGAAGCGGCGACTGCGATAATTGAGATGAGAACTGTGCGATTGCACAACTGTGTTAGTTAAAGTGAATACTGTTACATAGACTCCCATGGATTACAATCTAGATAAAGAGATGTCTTTGCCTAGATTGTAATCTATGGGAATGTTTAGAATAAAAGCGTACAATAACAACTTACTCACTAACACTTCTATTTGACACAAATACCTAGATTAAACATTAGACAAGTAACATTATTAAAAATATCAAAAAATAACCGACTGCTTAAAAATGTTTCTTTTTTGTTTTTTCAATGATATAATAAATAATAACATGAAAGTATCATAATATAGGCGTATATTATATTTTTGAAATGATATATTTATTAGCTTTCATTTGATACCTGACTGTCATGATAATAAAAAAGTCTTCTCACCTCTTTTTTTTTACTTACTTACAATTTCTATTTTTTAATATTTTGGCCTATATCACTCGGAAAAGTGAAACCATTCAATATGATTTGTCACAATCCGTTAAATTGGCGCGTGGCAAAAAATAGACACACAAAAATACATATATATGCTCAAAAAACTTCACACGCCTTCTGACGCAACAGGGTAAATACTATTCGGGTATTAAATATTAAGGAATTTTAAGTAAGGTATAGTTTAAGTAAGGTATTATAAGTAGGTTTATCAGAACCCAGTGTAAGTAGGTTTATCAGTGGCAGTTGAGTATTCAGTCTATCTGGTGACTGTTCAAGGAAATCTAATAAATCACAGTTAGGAGTCTTACCGGCGGTCCGCCACGGTTTCGTTGCTACCTCCAAATATTATGGAAAGGCCTTGTGTAAGTACTTTTTCTTACCGCGCCCTACAGACTAATTAGTTATATAATAATTCTTGTTCTCCTTCTTTCTTGTTTCTTCTTCTATTTGTTGAGTTGGTTACAGACAAAAATATGGCAGTGATCTCTTACCATTAGGACTGCATGTTGCAAACGAACATGTTCATGAACATCTATCATCCGAAATTGGCCAGGTGCATTGTTATCCATGAGGACTAAGTTGGTGCTTCTCAAATAAGTATGTTGCTTACCGCACCCTTCGGACCAGAGCATAGTAGCGCTCCACAGAACTGTTTTAGGCAGAAGTAGATGTAGCGGTGGTGCCTTCGGAGTCGAAACATAAAGGGTTCTACCACCTTTATGCCACAGTTTTGTAAAAAAGAGATAATTGTTAACAATATTTTGTCTAAGTTTGGTGTTTGCTTACAAAATCCTGAAACAAAGTTTGTATTCGTGGAAAAGTCATAAAGAGGTAGCAGATATTTTTCTACTCGCACTCAACTATAACAGGAGCTTGTGCGAGCGCCCGCGGCTCGGTTTACGACTGTCCATTTGTTAGTTTGCGTAGAGAAAGGTAAACTTTGAGATTCACTGGACTCTGCGGACGAGTAATTGTTTATTTTTTTACAACGCGGATTGAGTTAGTCCGAGTCAAATATGCACGGTTCGTTCGAACGGCTGTAAATGCATTTGGATGTAAAATACCTACTTACTAATTACTATAACAGGGGGCTTTTGCCAATAGTTACCCCAGCAGGCTCGCGGGTTGGTGACCGCAGTGTAAGTTGAGGCTTTACAGGAAGATGCTACTCCCAATCTCCTGGATTTTGATTTCGATATAAGGGATTTATAAAGTTGTGTCCTTGAGTTTTTTATAATATTAGAGAAAACAATATAATTGCATGTAAATTATGCTTTGTAATTAGCAATAATCATCAAATTTACTTCATTAATGAAGTTTAAAATTTTGTTATATTAAAATGGCTTCTTAAATGTAAAATGGTTGAAGGAAAAGGTAATGAATATAAAGTGCAATTAGTTCCAGGAGTCAAGCTTTTAGCTTAAATACATTGTGTAAACAAAAGAAAAACGAATCTCTTACAAAAATAAATTAGGTAGACTCTCTTCATTTTAATGTGGCGAGCTCATTTTATGTTTTATATTTCTTTTAAAAACTCTTTGGAATATATACAAATTTAGAAGATGATAGTTTTGACAAGAGAAGAAAATTTATTGATATATTATTTTTTACTATTAGAAAGACACAATGTTTTAGTTCGTTATTATTTTATTGTAAATACTTTTAATATTTGTGTATAGTAAATATAGGTGTGAAACAGTGAATGAACTTTTTCCTTTCATTCTTTAATAGCATCTGTCCGTGTCCTGCAATAACATACAATTATTTTATATAAAAAATGTGGTTAAAACTAAGAGTACCTGCGTTTACATGTTTAGTATGTTTTGTATGAAACAAAAATATATATTATATTATATCATTCAATTGTAAAATAATACAAATCTAATGTGCCTATAACTAATAACCATAATAAGAAAAGAAAATACATATCTTTAGCGGTTTAGAGCAGAAGAATTACAAACACACAAACACACCGGGATCTTGTAAATGAATAAAGCTAATAACTTGAAAGACTTTATAAAAGTAAGTATTCAAAGTACACGTAAATAATATACCTGCATATACGCGCTAATAAACGAAAAAGCGAACCGTTTTTAAAATAAATAAAGAGTACTGAATCTCTGAACGACACTCAGGGATCGACGATATGAAAATACGTAACAGGTGAAGCAAAATTTGAACGATATATTCCGTAGCAATATTATGTCAATGTACGTACCACAAGAAAGCTGTGTCGCATAAAAAATCCCCTAATCTAGTAAACAGGGGCCAAATGACTCACTTCACGGTAGGGGCGCCACGTTTGGGGAACTTAATCTTTACGGGATAAAGTAAAAGGAGACATGACCCAGGTGGCAGTACCACGCGTAAATTGCAAGACCCTTTGTCTTTTTGTACCGTTACGTACGCCGGGCTCTCCCGTTAATTATGAAAGTGGGGCTAATTTAAATAATATTAGTCTTTGTGTTCAGTAATTATATTGAGCCTTGTTTCCTAATTTAGTTTATATTACCTGCCGATGCCCTTATACGGATTGTTATTGGTTGGTAATGATTAAAATATTTTATATTGTTCGTATTTTTTTGTTTTACAGTTTATAAGGAGAGGCAATCGACTGTTTAAGGATCTTAAAGTGATACGGTCTTAACTAAGTCGACTCTGTTTTAAAGTTTCTTAACGCGTCTAATGTGATCGTTAAATGGTCCATAAACTGAGGAGTTAAACAAAGCCGAAATAAATTCCGCCAGTACGTTTACAGCATTACCGGAACGGTTTTTCATGTTTATAACAGAGCATTAGGTAGTGGGCACAGTCCAGTATGGTACTTGTACCTACGTGCGACGTAATCGTCGGGCGTGGACGTCTGTGAAACACGGAAAACCGTTCAGACGACCCCCGACCTCCCCCGACCCCACGTTCACCCACCATTTTTACGATGAATCTTCGTTTCTCCGCATCAAGAAGTAATTTTAGTGTTCCTTTACCGATTCAATGATAGCACTCGCCTTGATTGGTTAAGCCCTCTTTGATTTAATTTCAGGTTAAGTTCCTCTGCGGTGAGCCGCTTGGGATACATTCCCATCCCCGTGTGGTACTATCTCTGTTATGTTAATACCACTGACCAGTGCTAGGCAGTCGAAATCTAATGGACGTTTTATTACAGCCTACTAAAGCTTAATCAAAGATGATTTTATACGGTTCTATCTAAGCAATCTAATTGGGGTTACTCAACTCTAGTCATAAATAGTTCTTAGGTAAATTACTTTAGAACTTTATCATCTTACACCAGCGTTTACTAAACGTCATGCATAGATTCAAAAGTTTTCTCAGTCCCGCGGCTTAATAACTGAATTGTAAAAAATGAAATATCTAATTATTACAAAATAATATGCAAGGAACCAAGTTAATTTATTTATTTATATATTAAACATTATTAGTGTTTCATAAATATTTTTTTACTCTTCAATTTTGCTTAAAATCCCATTTACGAGTAGTTCTAAGTTATAAAGGAGCCATTATGGCACTATAGCATAAAATACTTCATTGCTGATAAATAAAAAAAAAACGTAGAGTTACTTATACAATGCCAGAGGCGATTTTCGCCGCATAGGCGATTTTTTCAGACAGGGGTTAAAGGGCATAATGGATAACAATTCGGGGTTTTAGGTTTTTCTTCCCAACAGTTTTAGTGTAACACGGAACAAAACTATATTTCTCTCTAAGTCATTAAAAATGATTATCATAGTTTTTTTCGGAATGAAAAGCCTCAAACAGGCATTGCATACCAGGTTGGGTAATTAATAATTACGTTGCACGCTACCCTCCTTTTCGAATTTTACAAAGAGTTTATGCTGTCCCTCTAAACAAGTCATATTTTCAAAATAATTTATATCAGCGCCTACTACCTTAAAAATCATTCCTTTGGGGTATGAATGTTGCTATTTGTAAATAGAATAGCTGAATCTAGTAATGAGTTAATCAATCGTGCATATACATATATTATTAGCGTTCACTCCAGGGAATAACGCGGGAAAGTGATGAACAGAACAACCTACTATTGTATGAATGCATGGATCTTTAAATTGCTAATATGTTGTATGCATAAATAGATCCTCTGGGTCCTTAAGAAGTCGTAAAATTTTATTAGGTACCTACTTTTTAGTACAGCAGACATTAAATAAATATTTCGTGCTCATTTCTGCACAACACTGCGAAATACAAAGTAGACGGTTCTAAATGCAAATAAAGAGGTCGGAGTAAGTTCAAGGCATAAAGTGTCGATATTGGCATATTACGTTACACTGAGCGCGGTCAGTCGTTTGATGGTTGACCGCTAGTAGACTTGAAAAAATGAACAGTACTCTCTACAGTAACCGAAAGATAAATTAAACTCTCATTGCGTTAAAATATATATTGCCGCTAATTTTAACATTTAAGCGCATGTACAAATTGATTTTAAGAAGTTGAATCAAAAATCATGTGTTAATATTTCTCCAACTGCATTTTATCTTCAATACACAGATGCAAAATTCTGTACAAAATATACACTTTTGATCACATCGTCTACTAACTAAGAACAATCATACTAGCACATACCTTTAACAGATGGTAGAAACAGTGAAGCTCGACCGAGCCACCACACCTATATCTAGCGTGAAGCAGTTCATGCGTTTCGGTGGAAGAGTGTGGTTGCTGGCTTATATATGACTCGACCATCTTAGTCCTCGGGAGTAGCAACTGTGACCAACATTAGATAAAACCCCTGTTCTATATGAAATTGCTTACAAATATCTATGGGTGGCAGTAACCATCAGATGGACTGCAAGTTAGTTTCTTACTTCAATCTGTTAAAAAAACGCATACATTCAAAGCACTCTAGCAACAGCCTGTATACCAGTCGAAACAGATGTGTCTCGCGTGTCACTTCGCCCGCGTCCACGGGCCAGCCGTCATGAATACATAATACAAGGGCAGGACGCGAATTCTTTCGTTTATTATTCAATCATTCGTTCGGCGCGAGTCGGCTTTAATTTCATGGCGGGTGGGCACAGTGCCCCGAGCGACAACCGCGTCCGCGAGTATGGAGTGCGTCTTTCCTAATCGGGATGAACGGTAGATAAGAGGCAAATGCCGTAAGCTATAGGAATATAACAAATTTAAAATTCAAAAGAAATGATTAATTACAAAAGTTCGTTCGTGCACTTAATGCGCTTAAGTGTACGTCTGCGTTAGAAATTGTAATCTTGTTAATCGTACCTTTAAAATAATGCATACGTACAGGTATAAAAAGAAGCTGTAATGAATATTTTTAATCAAAACGTATTGAACTATTGTCCAAAAAATGGTTTATTTAATTTTTATAAGTATTGAACTGTTTCTTACACTGTTATAAGGCTAATGTTTTTGATGCAGAAACAATCTAATACTTATGACAATATAATCGTAGTGTTATCGATAGAGAAATAAAATTATGACAAATATGTTACAGGAAGTTAGGTACGTATATATTAATATTAGACACAACGGAACCTTAATAATAATAATAAATAAATAAAATTATTAGTAGTCACAGCAGCCCATATTCGTAAATTTTATTTCGCATATCCCAAATAGGAGCTCGTATACAAGCAGTAAAATCATTAGCGTGATTCAGTTCGTTACGTATTTTCGTTTCATCGCGTTTTAATTCACAACGATTCCAAAAAAGTTTCGCTTAAAAAATTCCAAATATTTTCTTGTTCACGTATTTTGGCTTACAAGCGTCTTCCTTACTTTGCGAGCCGTCACCGCTGAGTACTGCGAAAAAGACAATTCTTATTCTAAAAGGCGAAGCTGGTGAGGATGTGGAGCGAGTGCGTGCCTGTTTTGATTGAAACCGCCCGCCACCATCGCGACCGACACCGAATTGAAAACGCAAATTTAGTGACACATCTATTAACGAAAATGTGAAGGCACTACCAGAAAATAGGATCGAAGAGGAGAACTGTATAATGTAACCATATTTTAGTTATTCACACTCGTTTTTTTATTGAAACAAAGAGACATATGATGCTTATTCCTTTGCACTGTATTTTTGATGAAAATTTCAAATACAACTTCACAGAATAGGCTTCTGTCAAGTTGTATTTGAAATTTCTCGATTATAAACGACATAATGACGATACGCCTGGATACAATTACGACAAACATCTGGGTTTTAGTCAGACGATGTATTGTATTTTTATGCAGTCTATGCATTCGTGTATACTACTAGAGATATTCTTGAAACTGGTCATGAAATTATTATCATAACTATCAAAGGAAGGGTCACATTAAAATTTTAGAGAGGATTTGCAACTTAATCGACTGAAACTTTTTCTAAATAACACGTGAAATAAACTAATTAAACAATGTACGTAATAACGTTCTAGAAGGAATTTAAATTTAAATTTAATAGTTTGTGACATACAATGTTTATAACACATGTTATGTATATGTTTACACGTACAATATGTTACAACATTGTATATAATTAACATAAACAAACGCTTTCTACACTCATAGCCCCACAGTAGGATTTTCTCCTGTGTCGTGGGTGCCATAGACACACAAAGACGAATACACAAACACCCAGACCCAGAACAGAAATCTAAACTCATCATTCACATGTCTGTCTGGCCGAGGATCGAACCCGCGACCCACTGCGTATGACAATGCGCAGACCGGTATGGTGACCGCTCCGCCACGTGGGTCGTTAATTGTATTATATTGTAATTATATCCCAGTTTTTTATTACGTTTTATGTATTTAACAAAATAAAATAACATATAAGCTTATATTATTGTATATGTACAGTAATAACACTTAAATAAAAGGTCTGAAGGTACTACATTCAACGATATGTAACAACAACGGTCCAGTGCTTGGTCGGTCGCATTCGCACACGATTCAAAT
>MOOZ01000315.1:49819-61951 GCA_002930495.1 Cecropterus lyciades
TTTTTTCAAATGCGCCAAAACTGTTTTGTGGTCAATTCCCAGTTCTTCAGCTACGTCGTAACTACTGATATGTCGATCTTGCTCCACTTTTTTCCGTAATATCATCCATTTTATCCGTAATAGGGCGACCAGAGCGAGGTGCATCTTTGACATCAAAATTTCCGGATTGAAAACGCTTAAACCAAATTTGTGCTACTCCCACAGACACTGCACTAGGTCCATAAACATCGCAAATCTTTTCGCGGCTTGCGTTGCATTTTTACCTTTTTTGTAGTAAAATTTTAAAATGTATCGAATTTCTTCATTAGATTCACTCATCTTTACAGTACGAAAAACAAATGAAAATCACACATTTTCCTAATTTGAATTTGGAATTATGTTCCTTAAAAATTTAACTTTCAATGATACCAAAATCAGCCAGATACAAATACTATAGCCAAAGAGATTTTATTACAAGTTCATACATACTATAATGCGAAAAGACTTTTTCCCCAACCTATTATAATGAATTAACGGTGGTGAAATCGTATTTTTAATCAAAGTGTGTTGACTATGCAAGGATGTATGGTGATTATCTATATTTGCATTTAGTTAATTGTTTTAACTTATTTCTTAAAATACGCCTGCAATATGTAACTGAATATAAGTTACTTTTCCATGTATTCCTTTCAGTACAGTAAATCAGACATCACCTGAAAAGGAAACGATTTTTTATTATCCTTCTGACCCTCAATTTGTATTAAATACAGTATTCAGGATTAACATTATTATTATACAAATGTACTGAATACCTCACTTCTAAAGAGCTGGTCTTAACCAGAACCAGCTGGCCTGATAGTGTGATAACTCGGGTGACTCGTATGATTGCACTAAATTGAAAACCTTGGGGAACGTATGAATATAGCAAATAACACATTGCAAAAAAAAACAAACAATTATTTTTATTATCATACATAAAGTATTATCATGTATTCCTGCTGGATCGATTCTAATAATTTCACGTACAAGCTTTATGGAAGATAATTGAACCCCTGCCAAACTGCGGGCGGTTACTATATGAACTATTTATTGATAAAAAATTTTATATTATGGTAGGTACGTATTACTGTTTACTGGGATATTTCTATTTCAAAAATACTTTTGAATATATTTCATTTTTCAATTAAGTTCGAGCTTAAAAGTTAACGCCATGTCGTATAAAGAACGTTTTAAACGTCAATATTGTACGAATATAAAAAATATTAACAATTAAACTTATATATATAGAAACAAAAAATCTTACTGCCTAAATTGAAAAGAGTAAAATAGTACCTAGTACAGCCTTGAAGTATAATAGAGATTAACTACAGGCTTTTTATATTTGCCATGTTTGTAAGATAGTTTTATATATGCCTAGTTCAAATTTTGCACGGTAATTTTTTATGTATATGTCATTTCGTAGTAGGTCTACCTATAAAATTGCCGTTTTTCATGAAATAAATAAAGCGTATTTTTTTATATTTTTTATTTCTATTAATCAAAGTAATCACTACCGTAAAGTAGTAACCACAATCAATGCAACTTTGCCAACGCATTGATACCTTATTGATGCCTTTCTTGAAGAAATCAGCTGGACGGGAGGCAACAAATTCTTCAAAGGCATTTTGTACTGCCTCTCGGGTATTGAATATTTTTCCGCCAAAAAGTTATCCAAATTCTGGAAAAAGTGAGTCTGGTGAGTACGGCGGATGACAGAGAACTTCCGACCCCAGCTCTTGTAGCTTGGATACCATCTGCTGTGCAGTATGAGGTCACGCGTTGTCGTGGAGCCGAACGATTAACCAAAGCTGGTTGGAGACGTGCGAGCTTCAACATTGTGCTCAGTTGTTCACAGTATACATCTGCAGTAATGCTAATCTCATTTGGTAAGAAGCTGTAATGAATTACACCCGCGTTAGACTACCAAACAGTGACCATTACTTTTTTGGGGGTAAGTTTTCGTTTAAGGCATTGTTTGGGTCCTCAACCAGGGACCAAGAAACTTGAGCGTTTACGATTATCGAACAGGATCCATTTATCGTCACAAGTAACAATGCGGTTCAGAATTCCTTCATTTGTAGCATACAAAATAATTGAGCAGTGCAAGGCACGTCTCGACGCGTACTTGGCGCTGGCGATCATTGAGTTCGTAGGGTACCATTTATCAAGTTTTTTTACCTTACCAATTTGACGCAAATGGACCAATATTGTTTTAATGCTAACGTCGAAAGCTGCTGCTAATTCAGCCATAGATTGAGTATCATCAGCTTCCACAATCGTCTTTAGTTCGTCATTGTCAACCAAAGTTTTCGGACGACCACGGGGTTTATTTTTCAGGTCAAAATTTCCAGAACGAAAGCGGGCAAACCAATAACGGGTTGCGTTTATTTGTAGTGTTCGCTTCGTAAACGTCGTTTATGTTGCGTGCCGCCTTGAAGCCAGCACGGTACTCATACTCCATAACTACTCGAATTTTTAACGTAACCATGATGACAAAAAATGTTCGAATGCGATGAAAACAAAACACTAACTATTAAACAAATTACAATTTTAGAAATAAGAATTCCATGTTTTTAAAATAAGATAGTATTGAAATTAGAATTATCAGCCAAAAAAATATTTTAATTTAAAATGGCCAGTACGGTAGAATGGCAATTTCATAGGTAAAGACCTAATATTATGTTAAAATCCGCCGTTTGGGTTGTCGAGTGTGCCAAAGAAAATACGAGTACATACGTTCAAGGAACATTACCCCTCCTTTTGACGCAGTCGGGTAAGAAGCAATGAAAGTGATTGTCTGTTATTTTGATATCCCCATATCCATATTCTAAGCTTAATATAAGGCAATATTGCTAAAAGTTCCAATTAATATTGACGATCGCCCCTAAGTAACTGCAAATTATGTGACAGTTCGCCATTACGTATCAACTAGAAAGGGGAGAACGGGGAGAGGCAATCAGGTTATAAATCATAACTAAATGAGATATTGTACCACTGCGCCGCGCACCCTCGGATCTGACTGAAATGGATGTGATGACAAAGTATGCTGAAATGTGAATTAAATACACCTTCCCTTTTTTCGGCAGTCACAAGGCTAATGCGAAAAATAATCTCAGCCTTTTTTTTCAAAGCGTAAGTGAAAATATACAATTTTGAAGATGCGGTTTTAAAATACATTTAGATTTCACGCTTAAGCTTATTATTTATATACTGTTAGTGTGATAAAAATGGAAATTTAATTTAATATGAAATTTGTAAATTAGCAATATAATTTGTTCAGAAAATATTAAAATCTGTTCGATTAATCAATAATTTTACTTAGAATTAAATTGTTATTCTTAGTGTTACATAGATGGCATTGTAACACTAAAATTAAGCACGTGCGCTTTGTTACAGAGATGACAGCACTACTCTTTTTATAGTATTGAAGTAGCAAACGAGCCTGCAGCCCACCTGATGGTAAGTGGCCACTGCCGCGCGTGGACATCTGTAATCAACCCTAGGTAAGATCAAAGTTTCACCTAAGGTTAGTCACAGATGCGATGCTACCCCTGAGGACTAAGATGGAATGCCTCGGAAAAGTATACTTCCCTTACCACACCTTTCAGACCAGAACACAACAGCGCATAACACTGCTGTTATTAGGCTGAAATAGGTGTGGCGGTGGTGTTTCCGTAGTCGAACCACAAAGAGTTACTATACTAGGTACTAGGAGTGTTGGTAGTGGGAGTTGCTTTTGACGAGTAGAGTGGAAATATGTGATATTTTGTTATTTCTTAAGTACTCTCTACCAATACGTAACGTATGTTGAGAATGAGAATTATTGTTCTATGGTTAATAATCATCATAACGCTGGAAGGGTGTATCCTATTAATTTATATTTATAATAATAAGTGACATAAAGGTATTTAAAATAATTGCATAATATAAAAATCACTATTGTAGGTGCTATTGATTTATAGAAACGCGAAGTCAATATGAAATTCATAATTTAGATGTCCACACGCCACACGGCCAACAATCGAACCGAAGCTTTATGGAGCTCTCCATCATGATGACTATTGTAACATTGCATAAGCTTGGCAATTGAGTAACTTAAGTAAATTTGAATTCCTCAGTTAAAGAGGAACCTCTACCAAAAGATTTCATAACTATGTTTGAATTGGACTATTTACTTATACTCGTGACATACATTATATAGATGTACTCACTAAATAAGTATGGTGGTAGGTTCCTTTTGTTTCGACTAAGTAGACTCCACATCATTTTCTGTTTAATAACACCAGTTACAGCAACGCTGTATACTGGACGTAAAGGCGTGGAAATGGGGATTCACCGAGGCGTTCCTATTTCTTTCTCAGGAGTAGCAACGGATCTGTAGCCGACATCACATATAATATTACAATTATGTCTACCAAATTTCAGATGGACTCTATGCTCGATTGCTACTTCCATATAATCTACATGAATTTTAAATACACTTTTTCATAGAAGTACTATAAATTTACGTGCTATAAAAGTATACGAATGATAATACAGTTGGGGACTATCATTGTATTATAAGGAAAATGGAAGAAAATCTTAATATAGCTTAAAGAGGACAGGAAAACTTCATATGCTTGAATGAGGAACAGCAAATGTACGTAGTTCAATACTTTTGCTCAATATACGCAGATTGGTTCGAGAGCAATATTCTCTTCCCGGCAAGGAATCGCAAATCCGACTGGGATAGTTTGCGTTTGTTTATACTGGAAAAGGCTTTAAATTTGGTTCAACACAGATTTAGAAAATGACGTAGAAATGCAATTTATACGCTCACATCAAAATATTTGTAAGCGTATTGTTTGATATGTTGGGACCTCAGTAGTCTTCATAACTGTTTCTAAGGTAAGAAGGGCGAATGCAGTAAGCAGTTGAATCCAACATATTAAAATTTTGTCAAAGACCAGTGGATAGTTTTGATATCCTCAGGAGCAGGAGTAGGTTAATATCGGAACATAGATGACACGAATATAATTATGTTCTACACTGAATAACCAAAGATTCTCAGTTGAAGTTGTGGTAGTCCACTGGTAGTGTAAGAAAAGATATTGTAACTGAAAATTTGCAAGTGCGGTCTATTCAACATTTCATTCCATGTCATTTCATTTAATTGTTATGTAAGTACTATTACAACATTTGAACAATTCACTTAAATATTTATAAACTATAAAAAGATATATTGAGTTAAGTTCTTCAAGTCATTTCCTATAAAATGAGACACATTGAACATTTAATGCATACCGAGACGACAAAGTATCGATAATATCAAATCAGACGAACAAGTAAGTTCTATTTCTTAAGGGAACATGGAAAAGATTTCAAGATATCCACTGAAAGAATTTTCCTATGCAATGACGCAGCCATCACTGTCCTGCTTAGTGTGTCTACGTTGCGCTTTTCATATTTATAAACTCGATACGCTATTTGCTTAGCTGTATCTTTATTTAAAGCGAATCTAGTGGTTTCTTGAGTGTTCTAGATTTTCAATATTCGCCTGTTGGTTGCATCATAAATCTTTCGAGCGCAGACGCTTGCTGCGACAACCTGTATTCCCGGTCTGCCCCGCCTTCGTATTTAATGAAAATATACGTTTAGCTTAATTTTACTCAAAGTTTATAGCCGCTTCGGATGTTATATGAGAAAATTTGTAAGTATATGTTGGAATTAGTGACTTATGACGTAATTCAATAAGTACTCATAAATAAGCTAAACAGCTTTAAGAATTGCCTTTTTGAAATTCAAAGAGGTATCAAAGCAGTCACATCTTTGAATTTCAAAGAGGCATTTCTTTTAAATTACGTAATTTATAGTTATAACTACTGTTAGCTCTTCACCTAGGAGTGGGCAAGTGTTATAATTGAGCGAGCGGCGTCAATGTTTAATCCGGCGCGGACGAAACGAGTCGTTTATCAATCGGCCCAAAAAACAACATATTTCAATATCCACTGATTAATATCCGCTGCCAGTTCGCCCGCCGAGGCAAACATGAAATTTATGTACTACGACCGAACGGTTTATTTCATTTTGCTTTTTAAATTACGGATGTTTGGCGCGACAATTGGCCGGCGCGTCGCTCCCATCTGTTGCGGCAGCCATTAACATTTGCATTAGGATTTCGCTTTAATGGACCGGCCACCGAAAACAAGCCAGCTTTGTCTGCACCCGAACTTATGTTTTGACTAACAGTGCTATAAAAGTTTTGCCGTGTTTTAATGAGGCTTGTTTTAGTTTTCCCGTACTAACCGTAAAGCCGATAAGTAATGGATTCAATTCTTATAGATCTGCTTTAATCTAAAGTATTGGCGTCTGCTGTACCAAAGTGAAGTCCCTGAAAATGCAGAGCGTATATATTAAAAAAAATATGGAATAAGTACAAACATAATATGATTTTCGCTTCAAGGCTTTTCAAGCAATTGATCTTAGTACTTTATTTACTCTATGAAGTAGCAAACGAGCATGCAGTCTACCTGATGGTAAGTAGCCACTGCCGCCCATGGACATCTGAAAGCAACTTCATATAGAACAGGGGTTCTATCTGAAGTCCATCACAGATGCGTTGCTACACCCGAGGACAGAGATGGTTGCCTCATATATGATATAGGTGTAAACCTCATAACTGAGGTAAGCACACATAGAACTACGTCAGTCGTCGACTAACACATAACAGAGCAACATTATGAAGTGTAACAATTTTTTAAAATATTAGATTCTTTCTCAATGATATCAAAATAATCTTTTTTAAATAAATTTTTTAAATATTAAAAAATATATCTATTGTAACAACATTTTTTTGCTATAACCACTGGAATACTATCGCAATGGGTAAACAAACCCAATGGAAACGAATAGTCCTTCACATAATCAAACAAAGGTGTACTTATGAAGAATAACTCAGAACGTCCTATTTAAAAATACCGTACCACTTCTCACAACATAGTATAGATCTATACCTAACAGGACAATGTTATGGAATGCAGAATTTAATTTTCCGTAATGGGAATATCAAAAGCTATGTTTCATATCTACGTACATGTTTGCCTTACCCCGTAATTGACGTGTAAACTAATTTAATGTTCAGCAATTATGCTAAGACGGTATGGTTTACGACATAAAATGTACTCTCGGCCCCGAGACTGCAGTAACGCAGCAATACCGGGCCCATAAATTAGAATAAGCAGTTTAGCGGGGGCGCCACCGTCGCTCGCTCGATACGCAAATTGTTAATGCCTTATGTTTCATATTTTGTGTTTTCGTTTTAAGTTAATTCAATTTAACGTAACGTAAATGTAACGTTATGTAAATATATACATTTTATAATAATACTTTTATTTTTAAGTCATTTATTTTTTAAAAGAAAAATGTATTCATCGTTTAGTTTTTTCTATTTTGTTAGTAGAGTCAACGAAATTTATTATAAAGAAAACTTCTGTTTTATTTTAAATGTGTATATATGACATAACGTAAAAGTGATACCTTTTGTGGTTCAAGTCCGGTGACATGATATTCTCTAATCAATCAATCTAACAGCAGTGTTAATATTTGCTGTGTTGGTACGAGCAAAATACATATCCGAGGCATTCAAACTTTGTAAAACTCTAAGGTTATCTGGAGTTGATTAAATATGAGTATAGGCGGTAGTAACCATATGTATATAGCTAACCGTAGCTTCGATTCCAAGATATGAGAGATTGTGCTTGTGTATTGACTCTTCAAAACAAATGGCTTAATTTCATACCGCAAGACTGTCAATTTCTAATTTTTCCTACTTTTTAGTAGGTATTTTAAAGCTTATAAGCTTGTCCTACTTATACTACGTATACCTATCCTCAAATTGTATTGTATCGTGCGCAGTTTAGCTAAACAAAGTTAAGCCAAGTTTAATTTTAAACAGCGAAAGTTTGCCACAACAGCCTTTACTGTTCGCCAAATGGCATGCTATGCAGTCAGATGCGGTTTGGTACAACCGAAATATACTTGTATGAGGTGGACCAAGCTTACTTAGACATAGCCCACTGGCCGTCGAAGTTGGGTTTTGTATTCCTAACGTGTTTGCAGATTGCAATTTGGCTGGGTATCCCCTATAACTGCATTGTAGTCGTGTGGTTTGATACTCATCGATGTACTTGTGAAGTAATCAATGGTTACTTGGAAGTTGTCAATTGAGGTCCTAGGTTCGAAGCTAAGTGGTTCTGAATTTTCAAAATGATGTGTGTATTATGAATTAATAATAACTGAGAAGATGTCAACTCTTTTTGGTTTAAGTCTGAAGGGTGTGTTTAGGTAGACATATTTATCCGAGCCATTCCAACTTAGTCCTCGGGAGTAGCATCGCATCTGTGGCCAACCTTAGGTAAGACTGATCTTATCTGTGGTTGATTATGGTCTGGAGTAGACTGTCTGCTCGTTTGCTACTTTAATATTTAAAAAAAACTTGCTTAAACCCACTTGCCTGAATGTTTTCCATATTGTTTTGATAAGTACATATATTATGGCGCCGGAGGAACAATGACCTCCGGCCCCTTGTATACGGTCGAGACCGGCCTATAAAAGGTTCCCTGACGTAATATATATATATATTACGTCAGGGAACCTTATATACAATATAAATATATATACTTATAATAGGTATATAATACTTGCCCAGTCCACCTGGGATTGGGTAAAGAAATACTTATATATTGATTAGTATCTTCATTATTACGTACAAATAGTTCTGAAAAAAAGGGAAAAACAAGTTCTTTTTTTCAATTATCTCCTTTCCTTTCTAGGAGACAGGATGGCTGTTTACAGCAGACACATTTGTATGGCAGTGAAATAAACTTTTAAAAATTCGATAGTAAGTAAATTAAAAATTTAAACTAGTCACGATTGCGTAATTCTACCCGGAACAATAAGACTCGTCGGATATTTGAAAACATAAACAATTCCGCAACAGCAATAGTAAGAGTCGTAAAAATGGAACTCCGGGGAAACTTAAGACGAAACTTTTATTAAAATAACAACATTAAGTCGTTAATTTGTTTGTAAAACTGCGCAGACGGTAAAAATTACTTATTCAGCATGGCAGAACCGCGTAGACTTGTGTCGGAGTGTCGCGCCGGTTCTATATAATTCATACGCCATGTTCTCAGTCATACCACAGGAAACAGAATTATCGAATCGGATATTCTATTATAGACAGAATTACACCCTAACAGGAGTGGTATGGTGTATACTTTCAACATGGTAGTAGATTTACAAATAACGTAAATTCCACTGATTCATTGGAATTCACTGACTACTACGGCAATATAATTACTGTCTTTTGTGGGAAACGTTCTGTATGACTCAAAATTATCGTATTTATTATTTACTTGCTGCGCTCTACGGTTTTTCCCGCAAAAAATAATAACTTAATATAGTAATTTTTATATAGCAGATGGATTTTAACGAAATCAATGCTATGAAAAACGATATGGACCATCAATATATTTTCAATCTTTTGAATTAAATTTAGTATTTTTGTTTAACATGATTGCACACACGTCCAAAAAAAGTAGGAATGTCCATGAGGAGGATTAATAAAATTTATATGTAGCTAACTCGGAAATTCTTCGAGTTGAGACGTAGGTACATATAAGTTTTATCAGATTGAAGAAGCAAATGTGCATGCTGTCCACCTGATGGTAAGTGGGTGACTATCGTCCATGGACATCTGGAAGTAGCTTCATATCACAGAGGATCTATCTGAAATCGATCACAGATGCGTTGCTACTTCCAAGGACTAGCGTGGTCGCCTCACATACAAGTGAGCCGTATATAATTTTCAATTAAGTAACGAATGACGGTGTTTAAAACCTTTGTGGTACGATTCCAGGGCCACATCCGTTTCTGTCTTATAATAGCAATGTAGGCAGAAATAATAATAAGCCCTTCTGTTTTCTAGTGTTTAGGTTATGATAAGGCTTCAAAATACGACGATTTATACGGCGCATTTCAATTTAATCGTTAAGAGTAACAAGTAAGGAACGTATGAGCGACTTCACCTATAAATATTTTTGTATTTTATAATAGTAACATGCAGTTCACCAGATGGTGAGTGGACACTGCCGCTCCGTAATTAACCCCAGATAAGATCAGAGTCTTACCTGAGGTTGGTCACAGGATTAACAATGCATCCAGCATTGCTAATCCTGAGGACTAACTTAGAACTCCTTAGATAAGTATAAAACATAAAAAACTTCTACACTCATAGTCCCACAGGATTTTCCCCGGTGTCGTGGGTGCCATGGACACACAAAGATTAATACACAAACACCCAGACCCAGAATAGAAATCTAATCTCATCGTACAGATGTCTGCCTGGCCGGGGATCGAATCTGGGACCCACTGCGTGTCAGACCGGTATGGTGACCGCTCCACCACGTGGGTCGTCAAAGTATGTTTCCTTTACCACACCCTTCATACCGAAATTCAGCAACGCTGAACACTCCTGTTATTAGGCAGAAATAGGTGTGGTGGTGGTGCTTTCGAAGTCGAACCACAAAGGGTTTTATCGCTTCTGTCTTATCCGACCTGGTGTATATTATAGAATGTTCATGGGCAGTGGCCATTTATCATCTCGTGAACTGTACGGTCGTTCTTACTGCTATGTTTTAAAAATGTATACTAAATTACAATTAATATTATTTTCGCACGAAAAACATATAATTGAACATAGTATGTAGTTTATATAAATATATAAGTTTCAATGTACTTATGTATGTTTTATATCATTTATGTATTATATTATATTACAATAAATCTTATTGTAAATTCAATTAGTTACTTTCTTTTGATAAATGTATGTATGGTATTACTTTTTCAGTATGATGTCAGTATTTCAGTAAGTCGCTATGATTTATTTTATAAATTATATTTTATGTAACTAATAGACGGGAAATCAAATCTACAGCAAAGTAGTTTAACGTAATCCCATTAAAATCGATGGTATCGCAGAATTAAGAAGCGCGAATGTGTTTCGTCGTCGATGGCGAACAAATGAAATTATTGCGCTTCTCTAGAGAAATAAAGTGTTATTAGTTTGCTTGGCTGCCTTACCCGAGGGCCACGAAGCATTCTCTTAGCGCTAGGCCACGAAATCGGCTTGTCGCTACAATCGTCAGCGTTAAGCGGATTTTAGCAAAATTCGCCTCAATTTGCAGCGAAATTTCGTGGCATTTCGCTGCCATCTGTTATTGATGCTTAACGCTAACGCTTGTTAAGTCATACGAATGACGCTTGAAGCAAAAGTTTCATGGCCTTCGGGTTATTCCTAATGTTGTTATCGAGACGTCTGGAGATGTGTTCTTATTAATACATTTATAAGGGAAAAAGTATTTGTTTGTGAGTTTAAACTAAATATATATCTATTATGTGTACTATACTGTATTATAAAGTTAATAATATGCCTGACTTCTTTAACTGGATTATTTTGTAAATAAATGACCTGTTTTTGACAGATTTTCCGCATTAAGATAATTAAAAAGGATATATATAAAAGTAACTGCTCTTTTGAAGTTACTTACATTTCCAAAATATTTAAATAGTGATTATGCGGCTTGAAAAGGCTTACTTTGACAAACTTTTAAGTAATAATAAATAAATGAAAAACTATTAGATGGTTGAATTTTTGCGTGAAGATAAATAATTATTACACGACGACACGCGTGGCGGAGCGGTCATCGTACCGGTCTGACACGCAATTGGTCGCGGGTTCGATCCCCGGCCAGACAGAAATCTGAATGATGAGTTTAGATTTCTGTTCTGGGTCTGGGTGTTTGTGTGTTCGTCTTTGTGTGTCCATGGCACCCACGACACAGGAAAATCTTACTGTGGGGCTATGAGTGTAGAAAGTGATTATGTTAAAAAAAACTATAAAGACTTGACAAAAAAAGGTAACCTTCTAGGAAACTATTCGGAGGAAGGTAGTAAGTAAAATGTAAAAATCTATATCTGGAACGCGAGTACCACTATAATTAAATAACTTAAATTAAATAAATTAAATTATTACGTTTTATTAAAATTATTTTTATGGGCTTATTCTTTTCAAAA
>MOOZ01000315.1:66526-79407 GCA_002930495.1 Cecropterus lyciades
ACAAATGTAAAAGATATTTACCATCCCCACTGTTTAGTGGGTGGTTCGGACTTCTACGTCGTTTCCCAACGAGTCGACGATCGTCCTCCTGGTACCGCAATTGGCGCAAAAACATACGTATTAGCTCTCCAATAAGTCAATTAAATCATCCCTATAAAACTACCATCAATACTGGCTTTACTAACAGCTTGCGTGCTACAGCAGGAACTTAGAAAATCAGCCGCTACGATGCCTATAACCGTAGTTAATATGATAACTGGCCAAGTAAAATTTTAAACTTGAATTATATTCTAAATTAAGTAAATAAATGATTTGTGTAAATTAATTATATGTTAACATTTATCAGAAAACATTGTTGTTATAGCAATATGAGAAATCGTATTTTCATTTATTTAAAAACTTTGTGTTTTTGTATCTTAAGATTTCAGAATAACGTACAGAACTTGGTACATGTTTAGATATAAATTCTTTTGTAGGCTAAGTAGAGATAGTAATGAACTTGGCTTTTTTTACATTTATGTTTTTTATGGAATATCATTGCTTTTTGTACAGAAATGTTTACCTCTCTTCAATATAGTATAGAAATAGCAAATATATAGTCTTGTTAATTTATTTTAAATACTGTCAGATTATATTAAGTACATATTTTGTGTTCGTACGCCACGCTAGCTTATTTTTTTATTGGTAGCTTGTGTTGTATTAGCAGGAAAATAGATTTCATGATCGCTTCGATCGCTTTCCGTCGATGTTTTTATCTGATCTCGCATAATCCAACAAGACACTAAAAAGAAAACAACTAAGTGCTACTTTTTGCCACTTTTGCCATCAGGAGCTCATTATTAAAAAATAAGTAATTTGAAATATATTTTAAAAATTTAAAAAATTATGTTTGCAGTTTTTTTTATATGCACACTATCTGTCATTTGGAATTCGGTTAGGTTTTTGATATATATATTTAAATATGTTACTTTATGCGGTTAGTTTATGCGGTATTGAATCGTGAGTCCGCGATAATATTAGTCTAAAATCATACTTTGATATATATGTCAGTTAGTCAGTGATGAAAATGTCTATTTTTGCACTTTAATATTTCAATAATTGCCAGGCTTTATTTATGAAATTTTGGATGCTAGAAATTTGCAGTCTCAAAGATTATTATAAATATTTGGTAGTCTGCTAGGACCGTATGATTTTATCCTTTTGTTGTTCGAATTATTCAATATTTGATTATTCCCGCGGCTCTTCCCGCTTCGATAACGTTTACCACTTTAATGACTATTCCATTTGTTAATCCAGGTTATAAACTAACTGTGCGCGAAGTATTAGCGAAAGATTTGCGACAAAGAGTAACAATGACACAAACATCCTCACAAACTTTCGCATTTATAAAATTAGTAAGATATACATTTCTTTTATGTGATATAATATGATCAGGTTCTATTTAACTCTTATCATTTTAAAGTTACGACACAAATATAGAATTAACAATCGTCGTTCCGATTGAATTCCTGATAACAATGGATCTTTGAGTTTAACAAAAGATCTTTGAAAGTTTTCGTTAAAATAACCATTGAATTTTGTGATCGTAACTTTAGTCTACCAACTCATTATATCGTCAATCTCATCTTTTCAATGAGTCACTGATATTTACTTATCTGCGCGTATCTATGAGTACTATCCTGTGAATCAGATTCTACGTGAGTCACAAGTAGGATTAATAATTTTGTTTTCCACATGCCGTAAACTGATCGTATCCTAGATCTTATCCTAGAAAGTTGGGATGTGAAATGTAGGTACTTTTGTATCAGATGTACAAACGAGCATGCCGTCTACCTGATGGTAAGTGCGGACTGCCGCGCGTGCACTGTAAGTGTGTAAGTAACGTCATATAGAACAGGGGTTCTATTTAAAGTCGATCACAGATGCGTTGTTATTCCCGAGGACTAAGATAGTCATCTCATATATAAGTGAGCCTGAAACCCCTTCTACCGAAACACAAGAACTGCATCACGCTAGAAATTGGCGTGGCGGTGATAACTCCCCTGTTGAACTACACGGGTTCTATCACCTGGTGATACACCTATATATGCAATCTATCTTTGACGACCCGCGTGGCGGAGAGNCCATACCGGTCTGACACGCAGTGGGTCCCGGGTTCGATCCCCGGCCAGACAGAAATTTGAATGATGAGTTTAGATTTCTGTTCTGGGTCTGGGTGTTTGTGTATGTGTGTATATGTGTGTATGTGTGACACAGGAGAAAATCCTACTGTGGGGCTATGAGTGTAGAAAGCGTTTTTTTATCTGTCTCATTGCGTCTTGTCCGCGGGAGCACATTGTAATCACGTTACTCACATGTTGAAAAGATCATCGCATTAATAGGTCCAGGATTTTCTTCCTCTATAGTATGCTAAAATGGTCTTCTTATAAGGAGAAATGTAGGTATGTGGTATAAATTGTATGGCGGTGAATTCATAAAAGGTTACCTAAGCAAACATTAGTTTTTAGGGAGGGTAGTGAAGGGCTTAGGTTCTCCTATTTCTGATATTCTTCGCTCCCAATAAAACTACGGATGGACTTAAGCATGATTCTAGACTGGGGAGAAGAGCGTGGGGGCTTGAGCCCCTTAGATGTGATTTAAGTAATCCTATTTAAAGAGTAAAATAACATTTTCTCCAGAAATAAGGCAATTTCACGTGTATGTTTCAATAGTTAATAACATATCAAATAAAAATTCATAACGGAGCATTACAATAAATATGATAAATAGCAGCATATCTACAAAATAAACACTGCCTAACTCTGTATTTTTTATTTATGACGACACCCATTAGATCTAATGTAAATCCTCTCAAACACAAAGTATATTCACAAAGCAAGCCGGTGGATTTTGAAAAATGTGTTTCTCTTTACAACGGGGAGGTAGATTGTGAATTTGGACCATTGCCACTGCAGTAAAAGTGGAAATAAATCGAGGAGGACACATTCGCCGGGAATGACCCAGATCAGAGTCGGCTTAGTTCTTTTTCAACTGTACTCTAAATCTTGATTTCAGGAATCTAAATGAACTAAGAAGTAAATGTGGTCGGTCAGTCCTACGTTTTAGGAATGTTAGATGTTGTAAGACGACTCGCCCCGTTTCTTTGAAACCGACCGCACCGAATTATTTATTAATGCGTTTTGGTCTCACGATAGCCTAAAGAAGTCTTTTTTAGATGTAACTGCTTATAATAAGTTTTATTCATTTTACTTTGAAGATTAAGATTGTACTCTTTACTGTAACATATGACCTTAAACTCTTCAAGACAAGGCTAAATAGGCTCTTTCTGATGAGGCTTACCTACTTTCTATTGAAGAAAGTTTTTTGGTATGGTTGTGATTTGAACTTCGTAGAAACGAAAATGCGTCACGGTACTGAAACAAACTTATAAATGTATAGCATTAAGTCGGCGAGAGTATGGGAAAGAATATCGAAAATACAAATATAATTTATATTCTATATTAACAGAAAATACTTCACAAAAGGATGTTTGCTTTACCAAATCTTGAAGACCAGAACACAAGATTTCTCCATAACGATATATTGAGGTAGATACGTTTGCGCAAGTGTCTTACGTTATCTGAGTGTGACTAAGTCACATAAAATAGTCGGTTTGTTAGTTTTCTAGTGGATACAACTCGTTACACTAATTAAAAATATAAGACAATCAGTGAACCTGATACAGTTGTGAGATTTAGAAAAAAGGTAAGTAAGGAGCAACAGGAAATGTTTTAAGCCTCGGCGCTAAGGAGCTTTAATTAATTGCATCATATTTGTTTCACGCCGTTGCTGAAGGAACTATTTAACAGCCGGCCGGCAAAGAGTAATCACCCTCTGTCCTCCAAGTTTCGTTTTATAAGGAAATCTTAGTAGACGATGAATTATAAATTTTGCTAGCTGAACGCTGTTTTAATTATTTATCAGTTAATGCGGTCGAGTTTGTTGAGTTTTTCTCAAGAAATGTTCTTGAGATTACGTTACTAGCTAGCTAGCTACTAAAACTGATATTGTTTTTCATATATTAAAGGTAGTATGAACTCTGTGGTTCGATTCCAGAGGCACCACCGCTACACCTATTTCTGCCTCATAACTGCAATGTGCCTCATAACAAGAGTGTGGTGAATAAGATACTTACTATTATTTATTACTTACATTCTTATCCGAAGCGTTTCAACTTAGTCCTCAGAGGTACGCATGGATCACAAATGTACATGGGCGGCAGTGACCACTTACCATCAGGTATTTGATTGTTACATTAATCTGATAAAAATATATAGGTATCTTTTTTTTTTTGTATATAGTATGGAAGTAACAAACAAGCATGCAGTCCACCTGATGGTAAGTGGCTACTGCCACCCATGGACATCTGTAACCAACCCCAGATAAGATCAAAGTCTCATCTAAGGTTAGCCACAGATGCGTTGCCACTCCTGAGGACTAAGATGGAATGCCTCGGAAAAGTATGTCTCCTATACCACACCCTTTAGATCAGAACACAGGAGCGCATAACACTGCTGTTATTAGGCAGAAATAGGTGTGACAGTGGTGCTTCCGGAGTCGAACCAGAAAGAGCTCTACCACCTTTAAATATATCGAGTATATCAAAATATTCTAGATTCAAGTTAGTAACAAATCTAATTAACAGGTTGATTACCTATTTATAAGTGTATTTATATGTATAAAACGTAGGTTAAGTTAGCAGTACGCGAATAGCGAATCTAAAGCCTATCTTAAGACCTTTCGAAGTGACAATGGAGGAAACATACTGGGGAAATTGAAACGTACTTACATATTTTATTAATCTCAAAAATATATACCAAAATATAGCACTAATACATTTATAATCTAAATAAATAATCGAATGGAGTCACAGTAGTTGCACCGAATTGTACCCTTTTAAACAATTATATCTTTTTAACTATACTTCATAAGCACAGGCATATAGCCTGAAATATATGTCGTGATTACAATAATAAAACACAATCTATGCATATTAATAACTTGAAAGTATTCATATGTCAACATACTTATATAATAGTTAATATAATTCTATAACTAAAGTACATCAAATCGTCATAAGAACAAGACTCGACTCTCGCATATCGTACAATAACCACAATTTCTAGACAAAAAAAGGTATAACATATACCTTTATTTAAAGTTTGTAAGAAAACTTTATATTAAAATTCTAAGCAATCGTTAAGAAGATTAAGACGCAGGTGTATTTGTATTGTTCCAAGTTGCAAAGTAGTTCGCAATATACATGAACTTAAAGAAACGAATGCTCGTAACTTCATAACAGATGCAACATACTTGGCATAGTGCTATTATTTAATATTTCTGCAAAAGAATACTAAAATGCTCTAAACATTCAATCTCTGTGTGAAATAACGATTTTCATACATTTCACTCTGATGTTATGTGTATCTGGAACCAAAGACACGTAAACAGAAATAGTTCATCCAGATATATCTATTTTACCACGTCTGCGCTACATTGTTGCTTTGAGACAAAAATAGATACCCAAGATATG
This sequence comes from Cecropterus lyciades, assembly GCA_002930495.1. Classification (NCBI taxonomy): domain Eukaryota; kingdom Metazoa; phylum Arthropoda; class Insecta; order Lepidoptera; family Hesperiidae; genus Cecropterus; species Cecropterus lyciades. Next base: position 72,099 of record MOOZ01000315.1, read on the forward strand.
AAGTAATGTTATATTTTTCAGTTCTTTGAGATCTCTTCATAACATATTAACAATATTACATTTAAAGAAATGTTATCATCTACATAAAATGTTATTTTAATGTTGTTTATACTGTAAGTAAAATACAATTACGTGCAATTGTATTCGTATGCGTAAACAGCAGACATCTAACTGTTATCGGGAGAAACGTACGGCTCTTAAGCAATGACTAGACACGAATCCTGAATAATTTTCTTCCAAATGGCACGACTATATTCATATATCACTCTGTACCGACAACAATACAGATTACAGTCTTTATTGTATCTCTAGGCTTCTACCAATGTTTTGGCCTTTACGATTGGAAGCAATTCTTCTAATCCATTAGCTCGTCTCATGTTCAACTTTTATGTTAGTCTTACCACTGAATGTCTCGCGAAAAACGAGTAACATCGCTTAAATTATTTCTAGTGGGGTTTTTATGAGAGCCGTATCTTTTTACACGCACATTATGTTTAGATATGTGCACATAATGTTTAGGTGTACTTCAATATACGAGCGAAGGGTCCATAAATCGAACTCGTGCGTCGAATTGCACCGTACTTGCGGTCGTAATATTATTTTGTCGTAGTCATATCGTTGTCAAAGTGTTACTTAATCTGTGTTGTTTGTTGGTTTATTGTTTATCTGTGGAATTGTTAATAGATAAAAGTTTTAGTTCGAGAACATTGAGTAAGTTCTAGAAAATTATAGTGTAATCTCGGACGGATAGCGCCGCCGCGTAGCGCCGCTGAGTCTGGCCTCTTGGAACGTTGACTTCTCCCCGTCCAAATAGCTCGCAGTTCGTTTAAAAAGTGTAGTGTTTGGTTGGTATTTCAGTAAGGAAGTGAAGTTCTAAATTGTATCAATATTTCTTGTTGAACGCTGTTGCCTCTGGAATAGTCTTGATTTTGCCCTCACATTTTACTTTACATTTTCCAAATAATTCTCTGGAACAAAAGCTGACGAACATAATTAAAATACATTTATTTTAAGAGTTAAGGTAAATTGTTATGGTAAGTTTTTAAGTATAAATACGTTTGAAATATCTCGTATCAAATGTATTGGAGTAATTCGACATTGAGTATTTGAAATGGCTTGCTCTTACATGAAATTTTAAAATCAAAGGATAACATCACGAGATATACGAAATTAGTCAAAGCGAACCCGATACGTATCTTTCACGATACGTCTCTAAACGTTATTTTAAGAAGCGAAATTGATATATGCAAATTATTTTTAGAATTTTTAGACAGAGAAAACCTTTGTAAAGTTCTTTTAATACTTAAAGTAAAGCATAATATAAATAATCGCAGTAAATGAATAAATTACTTACTGCGATTATTTTATGGTCATACTCGTATTCTTAGAACTACACATGTTGCAAGCGATAATTTGGTTTGAATGTGATAATAACTGAAAGTGTGGATAGATGTAAGATATTTACAAAGGGTTAAGAACAATATTTTAATCACTTTCGAAATGGTGTAAAAAATCAGGATGTTTTTTTTTTGCTGCAAATTTGGGTAAGACTCACGTTCATATTAGGCGACCGTCTTAGTCCTCGGCCGTAGAAACGCATCTGTGATTGACTGCAGATAGAACTCCTGTTGTTTATGAAGTTGCTTACAAACCAGATCAGGTAGATTGTATGTTCGTTTGTTACTTTAATCTGATAAACAAAGAAAAACATCACTTTAAATAGGATTTTTTTGTTACAATTTTTATGTCCATAGAATCGGTAACCGATAATTGGTTTTAATAGGTTTTCATTTTTTAACACATTCATTATTTATTTATTATTTTTTTTATAGTATGTAAGTAGCAAACGAGCATGCAGCCCACCTTATGGTAAGTGGCTACTGCCGCCCATGGACATCTGCATTCAACCCTAGGTAAGATCAAAGTCTCACCTAAGATTAGCCACAGATGCGTTGCTATCTCTGAGGACTAAGATGGAACGCCTCGAAAAAGTATGTCTCCCTTACCACCCCCTCAGACCAGAACACAACAGCGCATAACACTGTTGTTATTAGGTGTTATTAGAAATAGGTGTGGCGGTGGTGCCCCCGGAGTCGAACGACAAAGAGTTCTACCACCTTCAAATTTAACTTTCAAATATAGTGTTTAATGATTAGATTTAAAATGTACATGCTATGAAATAAATTAATAGCTAACAACATAATTAATAAAATAACAAACTGCTAATTTGGTAACAATTTTCAATTGCACATCACTAAATTAATTAGAGTGGTGAGAGTAGATAACATTCAGGTTTTGGTGATTAACGAATCTGGTGCGAGTTTGATAAACAGTTAGCAATTTCAATAAAGTTTATATTAGCGATCACTCTACCCAGAGCCATTACAACGATATATAAATTATTTCGCTTGACGCGAGAATATATCGAATAATTCCCCCGTGCATATTGGTTTTTATTTTGATTTATGCGTTCCTCCATTCCGATATCGCGCCGATTTGTAAGCCTTATTTTATGCAAAGTTCATAAAAGATATTGACTTTGACGAGGTGATTAAATATAAAACGCTTTAAGTATCATTTTGAAGGATTTATAACCTTTAAATAGCCTTTAATAGTGTGTATTCGTCTCTAACATTTTATCTAATATTACATACCATTGCTGTTTTACATACATTATATTAGAAGACGTGCTTTTTTTTAAAAGTAGTATAAAATTGCACGAAATGTTATATTTTAAATGGCAAATTCGACTTGTAGGTGAATGAAATAATGAAAATTAAATGTAAATTTTTAGTTATAAGGTTTTAATTTCAAGTCTCTATCCCTTTTTAATGTTGTTTATGCATCAATCGGCCGTAGTGCCCAATCAACTTCAATTCTTGTAAGCTTTAGTTCTTAAAAAATGTAAAAAGCACAATAAAGTAACCTTTATTTTACCCGAAATGAATAAAGGCGTATAGCATGGAAGCGTAACGACTTGAACAACACTAATACCTATAGAAAACCCTGAGGAGCCGTAGGATAATAAAGGCGGGCATACGTGTACGTACGTACTTGAAAATTTAATAGAGCCACTAAGTATTAAAGACGTTGGCCATACAAAAACCGCTTCGAAACGGCAGCGAGACCGCGTCGGCTGAGTTCCGTAGCATCCGGCGTATCCTAGGCTCCGTAATAAAGTCTAGTCTGGCTTCGCTTGGCTGACGTCACGTTCCATATTTTACACACTTAAAGCTGTTTGTCGTGTCATACCATTATACGCCATGTAACGCTCGGACTTATTGCCAGCGAAGAGGAATAACTCAGTTTAAATTGTTTTCGGGCTAAGAGCTGCTTTATAGCAAAACATTGGAACGCTTTGTCATTGCACGGCTATAATAAAATAACAGTCATATTAGTCTATTAAGAATTATGTCCCTTTTCGATGAAATTTCACCAATGGGTTTATGCGATGTTTCTTAATGGAGGACATTTATTGCAAGCGCATATTTCAATACTGAAACACCAACAGCAGTAATGGGAAAATGGAATTAATTTCTTTACAATTTTCGATACTCAGGATTGACTGTAATGCTAAAATATTATATAGATAATGTTAACAAAATTTGAGGTATATGAGGTATTTATAAAAATATATTTTAATATACCTAACTACCATAACAGTTCAAGTTGCCTAAAATTCTTAAAATATGTATGCTATAGGTATATTATGTATATATTTTACACCGACTCCCTGATAAATAATATTTTTGGGTGTAAGTATTATATTAATTTCTTAGTGACAGCCGTTAACTTTAACCATTGGACTAATTTTCAAAGTGATCAGATGCTTAATGTTCATGTTAGGAGAGTCATAGGATATATACTGATTAGAAACGGCTTCCTAAAAAATAACTCAAAATTTTTCATATTTCCAAGAAAAGTGTATGATCAGTTTCAATATATATTCTACTTATATATATTTACAAAATATTTAATTTGCAAAATATTGTATATAGGTTATTTCAGAGATACTCTTAGATATTATATAGGTTCCTAATAATTTTAATTAATTTAAAAAAGATTCTTCAGCACTCTTGATTCTATAGAATGGGCTGCATCTTACAGTCTTCCAATCTTGCTGTCAAGAGCACTTATAAATCCTACAGTGCGGAAAATCAATTCACGGCAAGCCCCTTGAATCTCATTTTATTTCTCAATAGTTCCTTTGTCCCATGTCTGCGCAGTTAGTGTAATTTTAAAAAACTATTAAAATCAATTCTATCACGTTCCCTCATAATTGAATACGTGATTCGCAATCGTCGGATCCTATTTGTTATGGTTGTGTGAGTTTCTTAATAGTTTTCCACTTTGCATTCGTCCAGCCATTGTGCCAGAAATAATTGTGAAAATGCCGCCGCGGCATTAAAAATGCTTGTATAATTTCCGAATAATAAGGGTCAGTGGAATTGTTGTTGTATATCAAGGTTATTTTTCCATAAAATAAATACTTAATACGTGATTTTAAGTCCAAAAATTAAAACAGGAAATGCTTTCTTTTAAGTAACAAAGTGAGTAGATAAACAGAGTATAGTGGAGTCATTTAAAATTATGAGTGTTTCCGCTTTAACAATTTTTAAGCATTTATCCGTCTAAGAATTTTCTAGGAAAACGGCGTTGGATTGGTAGCTCGTTTAACCATTGATCAAACTAGAGCGAATTATGTGTATGTAGAATTCCCAAGACATTGTGACACTTCCGAAATATTTATTTTTTGCTATGAAGTCAATAAAATTCTCAAACAATAAAATAAAAAAACGCATGTCAATATTTTTTGTAAATGTAACATTTGCTCATAGATTGAATTACGATTACATTACCATTATATAAACATACATCTAATATACAATATATATATATTAGTAAGCAAAATATACTTATATGTTCTTAGAAATAAATATAGTTCAGTATTCGTGAAAAGTTTCCACCTAAAGTACTCGTATCAAACTACGCACAACATTACACAACAACAACGCTAACTTTTGAAAATCGCTATTTGCGTCCATCGTACCTATTCGAACAGATCTTTAGCAGGCTAGACCGCCACCATCTAAATAGGCTTTCTGGAAAGCAGCCAAGAAAAAGGAGCAGTAGCAAAGTATAATATGGCGCCATTCAGTTCTTCTAGGAATGGTTGGTATGGCCTAGAATACCTAGAAGCCAAAGGTCGTTTCATAAAATAATTGTAGTACTTAACTATCTTATTTTGTATAGATATATGTTAATATAACATTTCACCAAAATTGTGTAAGTTGAGAAAAATGTGCTTTTCAACAATTAATTAAATCAATCTGAGAAAACAGTCAGATACAAGTTGATATTAATTTACATTATAACTATTATTATATACGACAAGCTGAGACCCGCGGTTATACCTGCGTTTAAAAAATGTTAGTTGACATATTTTGTATAGATATATTTTAATATAACATTTCACCAAAATTGTGTAAATTGAGAAAAAATTGCTTTTCAACAATTAATTAAATCAATCTGAGAAAACATTCAGATACAAGTTGATATAATTTACATTATAACTATTATTATATACGACAAGCTGAGCCCCGCGGTTATACCTGCGTTTAAAAAATGTTAGTTGACATAGTTACATATACGTACGCATAGAGCGCGCGCAGTTTCTTGAGTTTTAACTTTTTGTGCGGAACCCTATTTACATTTTGCTAAAATAGAAGTAGCCTAAGTTACACCTTATGACATCAGCTATCCAACAGTGAAAGTTGCTTCAAAATCGGTCCAGTGGTTTCAGAGATTACCCAGAACAAACAGACCGACAGACAGATAGACAAAAAAATTATTAACCGATATTTTATCATCAGTATCGTATATACTTCCATATGCATTTGGTAAAAAGCTGTTATTTTGATATTACAAACAGACACTTCAATTTTATTTATATAATATTAGATACAATAAGACGCGACAGTTTAAAAGGGTTATAATACATTATCTGTGATTTATTTCAGTTAGTTAATACCCATAGCTGGCAATCACCACTTATTATAAAGTGGAATGCAAACTGTTTGCTGCTTTCATTACATAAATAAAAATTTGGACGCTATAAAATACGTAGTAAGCAATGTCTATTTATTATTCTTTTATTACAAAAGGTTTTCTTACAAAAATTCTTCGGTTTCTTTTAAATTCTATTGAAAGCTTAAAACGAGTTTACGAGTAATATTAAGCAAATTAAATAACAGAACGTTCCGCAAAGTTTATCCGTTCCATTAGGTGTCTTTATTGAAGGGAATTGAAAAGAAATAAGAGTTACGCGAACCAAGTCGAACGGTTATATTGAAGATATTACAGAATTATTGTACATAAAAGTGTTATTGTATTATAAGAAATCTAAGAATACAGTCGTACTTAGACACAAAACATTTATGAGAGCTCAAGACTCGAAACTTTACTGCAGCTCGGTTTTATGTTATGAACACAAACGTGTTAGGAGTGTCTTATTTACGAATAATAAAAACAAGGAAGAGCAATGAATCTCTGGCCACTTCATCCCGTCTCTTTAATATTTTACGTGACCCCTAAAATTTGGGTAACATCGCATCTGGCGGTCGAGCATACTTTTCATTAAGCTCTGATTACCCGAGACACGACGCGGGGAAGATTCACGATGTTTTTGGTGAAGTGCAAAAGTTTTATGATGTTATGATTACTTGCATGAGCCGGGCGCGAACGTGACGACTCGTCTGTTCTCACTGTGATGATTAAATCTACTCTACGTAGATTCGTGTGTTGTTTAAGGCTCATATAATTCCTCATGGTACTTCAACAAGAAAGGATTGTTTAAAGCTCACCGTATTATTCCGCATTGCGTAATGTTGAAGTATTTTCAACATTACATTAAATTAACAATGGCAATATTAACGTGTAGTATAAGTATGAATATGTATAACTGGATCAATGTGAAGGAATATGGTAAATAACCTTTTCCCAGTGGAGAGAGACCCATGTCTGGTAGTGAGACAATATGGGTGATTTAGTTATTAATAGATTGATATTACACTTTTTTAATACGAGGTTATGAGGGGTACATGGTTTTTTAACTTATATGTAATTAATCTTACTTAATATTATACATGTGAAAGTTTATAGGGATGTATGTGTGTATGTTACTCTTTTATTCAAAAACTACTGGTTGGATTTAGCTGAAATTTGGCGAAAAGATAGTTTATGACCTGGATTAATGTATATAATACTCAAAATTAAATCGTATATAGTATAAATAGCAAGACTATGTGTA
>MOOZ01000316.1:90836-108932 GCA_002930495.1 Cecropterus lyciades
TAGAATTGCTAAAGAATTTTTGTAGATTTTCATATTCGTAAGGTAAAATAAAGAAAAGACTCTTAAATTGAAAGGGGTTATAATTCAAGGTTGTAGAAGAATTAGAAAACGCGCTAAATAGTGCCTAAGGGTTACAAGGTTAGGCAGACATCATGCCGTGATTCTTTAAATGAAGCTTAAGAGCATAATCCTTTATCCGGTATTAATAATATGATAATAGCCACAGGACACTATCATATGTGGCAATCATCTTAGTCTTTGACAGTAACAACACGTCAGTTATTCAATTATGACTTCAGATATCTATTCTATATGAATTTGCTTACAGATGCCCATGGGCACCATTTGCCATCAGGTGGTCTGAATGTTCGATTTCTACTTTAATTAAAAAGATAGGAAATAAGATAACAAGTTATCAAAATTTTCTAAACATCTTGCATATCCTTGACATGAACACTGCCTTGTGGAAGATGAGAGAGGTACCTTAGCCAAATAGTAATTATTAGACTACCATGTACTCTGTCAAATATAAGGCATCCCACGAACTTCATTAGAAGGTAAAACGAGGAAGCACAAAGTTGCCTTTGACGTTTAAAGCTCAGCTTTTTAAGGGACGGGTATATTAACGAAGTCAGATATTAGTATTCACTTCTCGGCATCTGTTAAAATTGTTTCTTATAAGCTTTCGCCATAAGTTAATATGAAACTTAATTTATGCAGCTCGAATATAAAGTATGTATCTGTCTTTAATGTCAGATTAATTGCAATGTGCAAAGGTCAAAGGTTAACAATAGTATTTTAAATGCTCTCGTCTAACGTAAAACTTCATTCCTAGTCTTTAAAAAATAGCAATAATATTTTTGAGGTTATCGAAGAAGGTGGAACCAGAACCATGTCAACCAGGAGGCAAGTTTTTTTTATATGAGGAGCGGTCACCTTACCGGTCTAACACGCAATCTGAATGATTAATTTAGATTACTATTCTGGGTATGGATGTACGACACAGAAGAAAATCATAGTGTAAAGCTAAAAAAATTACCTATGTTCAATTGTCACAAAATGATAAATAAACATTGAAAATAAAACCAACATAGATCAATCGAATAACTAAACCCCTCTAATATATAGGTGCTTTTAATGTTTATTGTTGTGCTGACAATATCTTAAGTGTGAGTGACGAGGGTTATACCAATTATTTACTCCGATGATTTCTTTACGGAGTAATGGTTATTTATTTTCGATCTTTTTTATGATATTGTAGTAGCAAACGAGCATTCAGTCTACCTGATGGTAAGTGGATCCTGCTGCCCTAGGATATAATGAACCCCTAATAAGATAAAAGACTCACCTGAAGTTGGCCACAGTTGCGTTGCTACTCCTGAGGGCTAAACTGGAACGCCTTGGATAAGCATGTCTCCCTTACCATACGTTTCAGACCAGATAACAACGATAATTAACACTGTCATTATTACTGTGAATGCCGCAGATACATTATGTTATGTTTCCGGAGTCGAACCACATAAGGTCCTACCACTTTCAAAAGCAGGCATATATAGGTGTTTAAATGTTACTTTTTCTTTAAAGTCAACGTTCATTACTTTATTACTGACACCTAAACATTATAACAAAATTCTAATAACAAAAGTCTTATTTGAAGTTAATGTAATAAATTATTAAAAAAACAAAGACCCGACTGCTTAAACTGAAGAAAGAAACATAAGTATTACAGTCATAAAATATATCGAGTTACATATATTAAAAGGCAACACGCGTAATTAAGGTATTTTTGTGAGGTTTGTCTGTCCTCTGACTTTAGATTACATTAAAATATCGCTTTAAAAATGTAGTGTCCGTATCTGGAGGTAACAATAAATCTTCTTTCATTAATTACCATGTACTCTACCAATAGTTAATATAATTTATAGATATATAACATTTTTCACGCGAGTGAAATCGTAAGGCACAGCTAGTACAGACAATAAACGTACTACACGCAAAATGTGTTACAACAATACCTGTTATATTAATAATTAATCATAAAAATAATTATACATTCAAGTAAAACCACTACATACATATTAATTTCATTCAAATTATTAAGAACTGAATATACAATTAATCCCAATGCATTCAGTTTGGCTTCTTGGAAATATAATTCATTTCCAAGAAGCCGTATTGGTTCTACGAACGCGTTCGTAGCCGCGTGCTACGCAGCTACGGATATATTACGCTTCGGGCTCTACGACAATCTTGATTACTCACCTTAGTACGCGTTTGTTACGATTTCTCAAAACATTATTTGTTTACGTTTACAATGTAATGTCGGTTACATTGCAAGCTTAGGTTTTCGGTTTCAGCCCAACAATGCAATGTACTTTGAAATAATGACCAAAAACGTATAAATAAATAAATAAATTGCGCTTTCCACACTCATAGCCCCACATTAGGATTTTCTCCTGTGTCGTGGGTGGATACGTAGACACGCACGTAGATGAATATACAAACACCTAGATCCAGAACAGAAATGTAAATTCAATCATAATAGATAATCGTATAGGATTATTTTTTTATTAAAATTATGTGCGTTGTAGGGTTTATTTTTCTTTCACCGTTTCTTCTACATAAACGAAATATTTTGGAAATCGGTGGTAATTTATTATTATAACCATTAAAACATAATTCTGTAAACGATCTGCTTTAAATATAATGTTCTCAGTTTTATTTTGATTCTACTACTACTAGTCAAAAAATTTGCTAAAAGAGAAATCTACAATTGATTGCTAATGTACCATAAATATCTGAGATAATTAGTAAGTGCTTATACGGCTTATACTGGATTATAAGGCGATTAGTCTATGAATACGCCTATTTGGAATAGTGTAGTTACACATATTACGCACGGAATATTCCATGTTTGTTTGTCTATACATATTACAAACCAAGTTCACTGTTATAATCCCGTTTAATTACGGTGTTTATGTGCCATCACGTTTCCTGAACCTCTACTCACACTTTGCAATGTCTGATAGTGAGCATTAAAAGTAAAATATAGACAATATATATAATTTTATCCCGGATACCTTTTTGGATACAGAAAAATCCCCAGGTTGAGACGTTAATAATATTTTCTTAACCCTAACTTGTTGTGATGATTGTTTATGAGTATATTAATTTTTAGTTGATTTTTAATCGTTTTAACTTAGTTTAGACGAGTTTTTTGCCACGGCTTCGCCCGCTTGAGTCATATACCCCGGTAAAAAGTCTCCTTTGTGTTAATCCAGGACATAAACTATCTGTGAGCCAAATTACAAGTAAATTCAATCATTTGTTTTTGCGTAAAAGAGTAACAAACACACATACCTCCCATTTTATAATTTTAGTGAGTTCTGTGAGTCTACATTAAGGTAAAACAGAAAAAAACAAGGGCATGGAAAAATATCAGAGTTACTTAACAAGATTGCTAATTACGTAATTATGTTATTATAACGACTGCACGAAAGTAAATGTGTATTAACATATACATTAGTTATTAATAATAATGATAATAGTTTTGACATACTTATCTCCACACTAGGACTTTTTCCTGTATCGTAGATGTCATGGACCCATAAAGACGAATGTACAAACACCCAGATCCAGAACAGAATTCGAATTTAGATATCTATTTGTTGATCGAACTTATTTCGATTAAAATATTTTTGTTAATTTATTGATCACATTATCGTTCTTTGTAATTTATTTATTTTGTTTACTCGCTTTCAGTGAGACACGTCTATCAACAAGTTGTTATTCCCTAAATGTACCAGTAAACCAAATAGTACCAAGATTTACATGGACTGTGACAATAGTATTAATCAGAACATGGAAACATTATATTATAATAAACTTCCTCTACGAAATGATACATGTATATCTTCTAATATTAAAATGGTGAAAGTTTGTGAGGATGTACGTGTGTTTATTCCTCTTTCTCGTAAAAGCTTTTTGTCGGATTTCGCTGATTTAGCACAAAGACAGTTTATGACTAACTAACTAACTAATATAAATAACTAGTTGATGTACCTGTGCTTCGCTACGAGACAAAAATTTAGGTTTTACTCGCCAACCGTTACAGGTACATTAAAAGTGATATGAGTCCTTCGGAGTAAATATTTATTTATTATTAAATTGGATGTAACAAAATATTAACCAACTATTTTAATAAAATATATAAAAAATATAACTTAAATGTAAAAAGAAACAAATTGCCAAATTAAATATAAAAAGCTGCGTCCAAATTGCTGTCCCTAGGATGAGTTCCCAGAATGCTGGCAACATTACCTCGTTGAATAGCAAAATTAAATATTAACCTCGTATGTATATCGAAAGTATGTTATTTTTAGCGTTCTCTTTTTATTTAAAATGAAAATATGAAAGTCTGAAACCAAAGGATGTAGTGACGTCACTAACATAGTCGCCATCTTTAAATAGCCAAAAAATGCCGAAATCAAAAGTAACCTATAGACGGACCAGTTAAGTAAGCTAATAAGTATAGATTAATTCCCAGTTGGGATAAGAGTCTTAGCTGACGTTACCACAGAGGACTCCCTTCCCCTGAGGACTAAGTAGGAATGGCTTGGATAAGTATATATTCTTTACTACACGCTTGAAACCGGAACTGCACCGGAATGACGCTGGTGCCGCTAGAAACGAACTACAAAGGGGGTCACCTTTTACAAATATCGAATTTATATTGTACTCAGAACTGCTCTTACCTGGAAACCTCAATCTACTCGTGTTCACTATTTATACAGTTACTCTGAAATGTATTGCTTTGATCATCGCTTCAATTGCTTTGAATTTAGATGGTTTCAGTATTAAACTGCTCTGTAGCGGTCTATTAATGCCGGGCATGGGTCTACTCTCACAAAAGGGATTTTAAGCCATACGATATTTAGTACATATTATTTATTTATGGTATGGATGTGTAATAATAATAAAGCCTTCTACACTTATCGTTTCCATTAGGATTTTTTGTGCCGAGGGTACCATTCACAGACAATGACAAGGACAAAAACACCCAGACCCAGAACAGATCTCACTGTTCATCAATCAAATGTCAACCCAGGGATCGAACTAAGAAGCCACTACAAGTTAAACGGTTATTGTGACCGCTCTACAACTCGGGTCTTCATACAACTCTCAAATAAAATCTCAATTTTTTTTTTGAGAATTCTCAAATTTGTAGCTAACTTTCGCTAGTTGCCTAAGCATTAAATCAAGCATGACAATTATTTTTTTATGTATTCTACGTTGCTGTCCCAGGTGCGATAACTATTAGCAAAAATTCCCATTAAGGGAGCCCTAGGTCCAGCAGTGAACGTTAAAGGAAAATGGGTGCATGAAAGGATATACCTTTGGAAACTTCTTAAAGATCGCTTAAATATGTAGATTATCTTGCAATGCTTTCATACAAAGAAAAATCGTATACCAGAAATTTGAACTCCGGACCCTTAAGCGAGAGGTCGAAATTCAAGCCACTAAACGTCTAAAACCGTTAACAAACAATCCCTAAATAAAGAATTTTACCTTCAGTATTTTTACCCGACGGTGTCACAAGGAGGGTAACGATATTTCAAACGTATGTATGTATGTTATGTCCATTTTTTTGACAAGCGCTACAGTCCAAATGACGTGACGGATTGTGACATATAACATATCATTGGAATCGCTATAAAATTTTAAAATATGGTAATGATATTTCAAACGTATGTATGTATGTTATGTCCCTTTTTTTGACAAGCGCTACAGCCCAAATGGCATGACGGATTGTGACATATATCATTGGAATCGCTATTAAAAAATTAAATTAAAATAGATAGATAGATATTAGATTAAAATTATTAAAATATGGCGCCTATGAATATAAAAGAGGGGGGAAGGGATATCTTTTTATTATCCTAGCAATATGGGTATCTAGTGAAAGCTATAAAATAGACATTTACCAAAATATACAAAATATTATGTTACTATTTTGATGCAAACTCTTTTAGCGATAAATTAAATAAATTATTATAAAAACGAAATACTAATGCAGTCGAGCTTTTCAAAATATTTTTTGTTCCTATTGTTTCCTTAAACGTAAAAAGAACGAAAAAAGTTACTACGTAAAAAAAATATGAATGCACAACATTTAAGTGCTTTCATAAATAAGGAAACACGATGATACTTACGTTATGAATGACAAATGACTGTCAGCATTTTGTAATATATTCGCGTCGGTGACGTGGCATCGGATCCATCACCTTACATCAAGGTGTCAGCACCAGAATGTATCAACTGGATATATCGCTGGGAACTGTAGGATAAACTACCAATTAATTCTACTACATGAGATCGAAATAGTTAATCTTCTCATATCATTATCTACTGGGAAAGATTACAGATCAACTGAGGTCGACCACATGCGTTTCTCTTTAAGGAATTCTTAGTTGTGACAATGAGTTTTTACCCGACTGCATCAGACGGAGGGTAATGATTTCGAACGTATGTATGTATACATGTATGTTTGTATGTATGTCCATTCTTTACTACGTGGCATTTGATCCATCACCATACATCAAGGTGTCAGCATCAGAATGTATCAACGGGATACATCTCAGGGAACTGTAGAACTACCAATTAATTCTACTACATGAGATCGAAATAGTTTATCCTTATATCATTATATATTTTAAAGGCTTAAAGATCTATTGAGGTCGACCATGTTGCTCTTTAAGGGCATATTAGTTGTAATGTAGTTTTATCCGAAGTTTTTAATATAAAGCGATTACGAAAGCAGAAAGTATTTTACAATTTTCAATAAAAATAAATTACTTTTATATCATCGAACGTCACGTACTTTACGACCATTATTAAAATTCCCAGACAATAGTGAAGGAAAGCATTGGAATCAAAAAACTTCGGTTGACTTACGTATAACGTGACCCTCTAAGTACTCATTAGTAATGCGTCTATGACATAGCTTAGTTAAGACTCTAATCTTATCTGACGCTGATTAAATATATTCATGGGCAGCGCTGATCACATACCATCGAAAAACGAGGTAATTAATATAATCCATGTATGCTACTGCTGACTTGGTGCTCAGATCCTTCTATGCAAGGTGAAGGTAGTAGAACTCTTTGTGGTGCGACTCCGGAAGCACCACCGCCACACTTATTTCTGCCTCATAACAGCAGTGTTATGCATTGCTATGTTCTGGTCTGCAGGGTGTGGTAAGCGACATATGCTTACGCGAGGCGTTCCGATTTAGTCCTCAGATCTGATTGACAGACGTCCATGGGCGGCTCGTTTTTGAAAATAATATGAGAAATTAATTGTTATTTTATGGGTTCATAAAAGTTTCAGTGATCTTTAAAAAGTTTCCAAAGATATGATTAAACCCTCTCTTTGCCAGCGCGAGCTTTGGCGTAATCCTGCTCATTTCGAGAGGAGACTCGTGCCCAAAAGTGGGACAGTAATAGGTTAAAAACAAAGTCGATGTATTTATAATAGGATGGAAACAATAATAACAGTATAGAAAGAAAAATGTAGCACGACAAAGAAGAAACGAAAAATCTTTGACGTTTGCGCTTACAAATACTGAAAAAATCAAGGAACAGTAAATACAAAGTATCATTTGAAACAAACACATGCCTTTAGAAATAAAAGCCTTTGAGAGCAACAAAAACTGTTACTTCAATGAGTGTTATAAACTTTGAAAGCTTTAATCTCTAAAACAAACTTTGAAACTTTAAAAATGTTGCTGCAATTTCGTGCTTCAAAGAATATAATTTAGATGTTATGAAGTGTAAGCTCTTTCTTAATTTTAATGAGAGTTTGAAGGTGGTACAAACCTTTGTACCTCGACCCTGGAGGCGCTACTTATGTATACATATAATAATATATGTATTACCTTTTTCTTCTTATAACGGCAGTGTTAAATGCTTTATTCTGGTAACATAAGGAAAACGTGCTTCTTAAATCCGTTCCTAATTAGTCCTAAGGAATAGGAACACATATGTGGTAGATTTTAGGAAAAAATCTAATCACATTTAGATCTATGAACGGCCACCTACCATCAGTCTGCGTGCTCGTCAAAAACCTTTAACCGACCTGAGAATTAAATTGAATCCCTCTGCGAGCCAGACTGGTTAGCTAACTTCATCGCGTTATAGAACACCTTAGCTTTTTTTATAAAATTGAAGTGACAAACGAGCATGTATTACGTCTGATAGCAACTGGTTACTGCTGCCTATGGACATCTTTATTCAACCCCATTTAAATAGGCTCTGTATCTCAGGGCGACTACAGATTCGTTGTTACTCCTGAAGACTTAAACGGCCGCCTTTATTATAAGTCACTTGGCATCTACACCCTTCCACTGAACTGCAATAAATTCTTAATGCTGGAAAATGGCTGTAGTATATCCCAAATAAAACAGTCAGTCTACCATCTTTCAAAAACACAATGATGCTTAATAACAGCAGTGTTACGCGCTGCTGTGTTTTGATCTGAACGGTAAACATACTTACCCGAAACGATTTCCATAGGCTGCGGTGGTCCCTTAGCATCAAGTGGACTGCATGATCATTAGCTACAAATTATATATATATTACGCTACATGTATACTATATACTAAGTTTTTTTGGTCGAACGCGCTAATCTCTGAAACTAGTGTTTCGAATTGGAAAATTACTTTTGTGTTGAATAGTCAATTTATTGAGGAAAGCTATAAGCCATATAACATCATGCTGTGTTTGTTTGTTTGCTTTATTCTTATGTAGTAGATGAAATCGCGGGGCATAGCTAGTATTTAACACTTTATGTAACAGCTACATAGTACACCTTCTACCCCTGGAATTATGCAGTAGCAATTGGTGGAAATTTAAATGACGTTGCATATTAAAGCAAGTTGCAAACTGTGTCGATCAGATTTTACTTCATATATTCTAATATCGTATGCACGGTTTAAACTTCCTTTTAGTTAAAGCTAATAGCTGAAAGACGACATACAATTCGCATACACCGATCAATATTATTATTTGGTTTTTTATGTGTATAGAAATAGCAAACGACCGTGCAGTCCTCTTGATGATAATGGCAACTGACGTCCTTGAACCTCAGATTTTAAAACCTACTCGAGGTCGACCTCAGATGTATTTCTACCCTTAAAGAACTAAGGAACGTCTCAGATAAGTATGACTTCCTTACAACAAACCAGAATACAGCGCTTAACTCTAACATTATTAAGCAGATTTTTTTGCTTTTGCCTGTTATTGATTCCGTCAGTTTATTGTATAGTTTGAAGTAGCCAACGAGCATGCAGTCCACGCGATGGTAAGTGGCTACTACCACCCATGGACATCTGTAAGCAGGGGGTAAAACAGGGGTTCTATCTGAAGTCCATCACAGATGCGTTGTTGCTCTCGAGGAGGCGGAAGGAAGAAAGAGACAAGAGAGGAAGCGGTTATATTCAAGGCAGGTTAAGTCAGGATATGATATAACTTGTTAATAAATCGAATGTTTTCAAAGCGACCGATTTCCTATAGGTACGATCATTAGAAACATTACCATTATACCCATATTATATGATGGACCATGAAAACACGTGTGGATGTAAGCTCTCTCACCTGAGAAGAATGTCAAACGATTTAATAGAAGCGATAAGTACTTTAATATCATTATTTTTACCTCGTATTATTCGAAGGGTAACTATGACCAAATTAAAGTGAAGCTTCCCTTCTGTTGGGTAAGTAAGTGGGAACCGCCCTTGGACATCTGTAACATAGTTTATTTAGAATACAACCTTCCTTTTTACCACTAACAGGTGCGTTGCCACTTCTGAGAGTAGAAGCAACTATGTGAGTTGCCTCTTTTATAAGCAATCCACCCGAAAACCACAGCATTCCAGGGAAAAGAAAAAAATGTTTTACGATAGAAATAGCTGTGTGTGTATACCACCTGTTTAACTTTTCTTCCTATATATTCTTCATTAAACCAAACTACTATATATCAAAACAAAACACGTATATCAATATTTATACCTCATCCATACTAGAAGATATTTTCTTAGCGTCATGTAGAGCAAGTGTTCACCTGACATGACAGATCTATCGTAACTTTCTCCGAAGTTACAATCTGTCCTCCAGGGCAAAGTATCAGTATAACTAGTCCTTCGACAGGAGTACCTTCGCAAACGTCTTGAAGGATTTACGATCTGACGTGAGTCTGGATCAATAGGGCTTAGTACAGTTATTTTATTGAATGGTGACGACGTGTCGGCTTTTCTTTGAAGTTCAAGTATCAACACATAAGACTAACGTATTTTTCAAAAGGCCAGAAATAACTTCAGAATTTGTACCTATAATACTTAATGTTTCTTTTGTGGGGAATATATGAAAGAATATACGTACTTAGGTATTGGTATAATAAGGACTGTAGGTCACCATTACCATATTGTACTAGGTCGACATTCAGACCATACTGGTGGACGACCCGCGTGATGGAGCGGTCACCATACCGGTCAGACACGCAGTGGGTCCCGGGTTCGATTCCCGGCCAGACAGACATCTGAATGATGAGTTGAGATTTCTGTTCTGGGTCGAAGTGTTTGTGTATTCGTCTTTGTGTGTCAATGGCACCCACGACTCAGGAGAAAATCCTAATGTTGGGCTAGAAAATGTTGGTTGAGTGTAGAAAGCGTTTATGTTTTCATGTTTTATACTTTTTTTATGTGATAGAAATAGCAAAGACCATGCAATCTACCTGATTATAAATTGTCACTTCCGCCCATTGACATTTGTTAGTAACCTAATATAGAAAAGGGATTTTATCTAAAATCGATTACAAATGCGTTGCTACTCCAGAGGATAAAGATGATCGTCCCATATATAGATAAGCCATATTACATTTACCGTTTGGTGTCGATACATACAAGCACCACACTCTCTTTCCGTTGATGTTGCGGGAGGCTTAACGGTAAGGGCGATTAAGGATCAAAATTCAGGAGATGGATTGCAGCGTCTTTCTGTAAAACGTCAACACCCACTGCGATAACTACGATGATATGTTTGTCGATTATTGACAAACACCTCATTATGGAGACGTCTTAATCCAACAGCCTAATGAATGAATTAATGAATTAATGATGATATAGCGGACATAAAATTACGTGTTTTAATTTTTATTAATTTACTAAACATCTATCAAAGATCTATCGAAATTGTCAATTCCATTAAAACTTGTGAAGAGTTTAATCTCTCGAATTTAAATTCAGTTCGTATTGGTCGACTTCACTTCGATCACATCCGACCTGACCGCGTCGTTAAAACTTCCCGGCTTATTTCAAAAGTTTTCTCTATGAAAACACACTGTGTTTAATCGTCAGATGTAAAGTCAATGTAATACAGTGTGAACATAAAATTGACTTTCATTCTTAAGTTTGACAATTTCTCGAACTTAATATTACGTCTTATTACAGATCTAAGGTTTGAGTTGGAATTAATGGTCATATAAATTAACTCTAATGTAAAACTGTAAATGGTCTATATTTCACAAATCCGATATTATTTTCATAGTAACCATACATTTCCAAGAAATAAACATTGTTTGAGAAGGATATAGAGATGCCGATCCACGTATGTACCTTTTTATTACGTATTTCTTTAGGTTTCCGACAAGGTTAACTATTGTTACCCAATGATAATATTCGACGCTTAACCAGCAAGACGAAGTGCCCATTAAAATTGGTCTCTATTTGTCACCCATCCTACTCCCGACCAAGTCTGCTTTGTAAATCAGTTATTACTGCGCACTTAGTACGAGTTTATTACGTTTCGCTACTGCAGTGAAGTTCGGACGAAACGTAAACGGTGATCGTTTTTGAGGAAACGTAGTAACTCGCACTATCGGCACAGTACGTATCTACAAACGACGAACTCATATACATTACACGATAAATCTCCACCAATTTGCACTTGGCCAGCGCGGTGGACTATGGCCTGAAACTCTCTCAATCTGAGAGAAAACCCGTTCCCAGCAGTGGGACAACAATGGATTGATGACGACACGACAAAACACTTCTCTTCTTATTTCAGATCTAGTAAACCTAGATGCTCTTTCAAATACAACTGTTGAAATAGGATATGCTGATGAGCTGTATTTTATTTAAACTTAATGAACCTTGCAGAGAAGCACTCAAACAAAGAAAATCTTAATGGGAAAAGCAATTTGTGCAAGCCAACTTTAGAAATACGAGAAAGACAAAGGAGATAGTATGAAGATGAAGAAGCGGAAAATGTATTTATTTAATTCTCATTCATTAGCCTCTTGAAGTCTACCTAAGTTAAAAGACACAACACATCATGACCCATATTTATCTATACCACTATTATAAAGCTGAAGAGTTTGTTTGTTTGTTTGAACGCGCTAATCTCAGGAACTACTGGTCCGATTTGAAAGATTCTTTCAGTGTTAGATAACCCATTTAACACGAGGAAGGCTATAGGCAATAAATCATCACGCTACGACCAACAGGAGCGGAGCTCCAATGAAGAATGTTTCAAAATCGGGTTTTTTTTTCTAATGAGATATAAAATTTCAGTTAATTTATGTCACGTTACATTTCTTTTAAACGCGGGTGAAACCGCGAGTTCAGCTAGTTAAGTTATATGTAGAGTCGTGAAGAGTCGACTATGGACTTCCTTTGTGGTTTCAATCCAAAGTCCAAAGGCCGCCGCCATATTTTATATTTTTGTCTTAGGACGGCAGTATTAAGCGCTACTGTGTTCTTATTTAGGGGTGGTATAAGAGTCACATTTATTCGAGGCGTTCCTTAGTCCAACGGGTAATAACGAATACGTGGTAAACTTCATATAGGATTCTGTCTTATCTGGGGTTCATTAAATATTGTCATGGGTGGCAATGGCCACGATACTGAACGCTCGATGACTACTGCGATGACATAAAAATTAATTGACAGTAGTGGCTTCTTGATGGACTTAAGTGACTACTTTATGCTTCTGTTGTATAAAAATATGACTACTACATAGTTTATTAGCGTACTAATCTGATAAAGCGCTGTCGGATAAAGTCAGATATAGGGAAACCTCTAAAATAACAATAAGGAAAAATAAGTAAGCAATCGGAGTAAAATTAATTCGGAATAAATTAACAATTGAAAGGGGACACTGAAAATTCTCAGACAGATCAAATTAGAATACCCAAATAAATTATCATGTTACGATATTGAGAAGCTGAGAAATGAAAGGACAAGTTCGAGGAGAGTTCGCCCCTTGAGGCTTCGGACCCTTACCGAAAAACTAAATTTATTACGCGATCTTTTCACAGAATCTATATCTATTATTTTATATATTTATGTTCTGTTGTTGTCGTCAACAGATTTCTGTTCCAATGCTGGGCACGGGCTTTCTCACAGAATGGGATGTTAGCCATTATTTACTGCGTTGGCCAAGTGCGAATTGGTAGAATTCACACAATGTATAGAACGTTTTTAAAGAACTCTTAGTACTAACTCTATTCGCATGTGATTATGAATTGCTAATATGCGCATAACTTTAATAAATCAAAGATGAGTACCTACCTTGTATTCGAATCTCAGACCATGCTATTGAAAGATTGATCGTGAACCCACTAGGTCACGAATGATTTTTTTGATTGATTGATTCCTGATAAAATATCGACTGTAGGTCAAGGTGTTTGTATATAAATTCACGCCTATATCCATGACAACGAAACTCTATAGTATATTATTTATAGAGTAAATATGTCAAGGGAAGTGGTAGGCCAAATATTTGTGTGGCAGTCAAATCTTTAGTGGTATGTAGGTACTCATAGGATACCTGAAGTACTTACGATGGCTGAATGAACCTGGTTGCCGAATTTTTTTTATTATTTATGTAAAAATATATAAATTTGAAAGGTGTTGCAAGCATCATGAATCCTCCAGGGAGCTACTATCCTTAAATTTATTTCTATCGTGAAGCTGGTCATACGATCCAGTGGAAGGGTGTGGACGCCGGCTGAAATTGCATGTGAAGCGACCGTCCTGGTCGTCAGGCATTCCCGAGACTACTGGTATTCATAGATACGTCCAATGCAAGGTGTCATCGGCTTTAGGCAGAAGTCGTGTTTTATTTGAAATTGGCTACAGATCTATGGACGTCAGTGACTACTTACCATCCAGTGTACTGCATGCTCGTTTACTACTTCGATGTTTTATAAACAAAACCTTTTATTCAAAGGACCCTTGAAGTGATTTGAAGTATAGGTGTACATATATGTATTCCAAAACACAATAAAACGTACAAAAGTATTCCCGTTTATTTTCATTGTACAAGTATAAAAACGTATAGTACGTTTTAGCTATCGTATGTTATTTAGCTATCAAGTTTATTCCAAGAAAAGCAGTAGAGAAAATCGTGAACTGAGGGTTCCCTATTGCAAGCTTTAGTAGAATTTACTGTACGCACACGTCTCACATATTACTCTCAGTATGTTCTGCTAAGAATCTAAGTGGTATTAAATGGTTCAGGGAGAAGAAAAGTGTAAACGGAAATTCTAACCCGAAAGCCACGAAAAAGTCGCTTAAAGTTGCAAGCGTCAGTTTCAGCATATTTGAATTCGCATTTACAGCGAAATTTCGTGGCCCTATTAGATCAATCACATATTTTTTAATTTATTTATTTTTATTAACACCAAATCCACAGCTGGACACCGCTTTCGCCTGCAACACATTCTGACGTTTGAAGCAAATGTTTTACGGACCACGGATAAGGGTGTTATTACACCCTCTTCCGCGGGCTGCTATTGCACACTCAATTATTATCGTTTTTTTTTTATTAACATACTGATCATGTTTGTATTTTATTTGTATGATTGTATAACTATACTGACGAATAAAACTATCCTGTACTGTAAACAATTATCGCGAAAATTTCCGTAATTTGCTCAACGCTGACGTTCCTGGAAATTTAACCTTTTCGAATTGAAAATGAATCAAAAAATCTTTTTCATCCACCAAGTTTTTTAGTTTTTTTTTCCTTTACGTACCAACAATTTCTTCTTTTCTTTTTCATAACATAACCTAACAGACACCGACTTATTCTCTTTTTATTTCATCAATCCATGGACATTTACAGTAGCAGCGTTGGACTATAGAAATCCTAATAAAGGCTCACGATCGCGTTTTCCTCAGTAAATATACTAAAAGTATTTCCATGTATCTATGACTGTGACATATTATATATCCGTAAATATCCCTCGTCGTATCGTATATTTCCCTTAAAACCTAATAGCCCATGACCTCGCCCATGTTTAGTGGCTTTTTATCATATTTCTTCTTACAAACCCCCACATGTACCCCACAGTTTCAACGGCGATTTAAAAAGGAAAATAACTTTACATTGTAAAAAGATGATAGGGTAGATAGATTGGATCAGTGGTTCCTAGCCTTTTAGTTACCCCTACGACCAATGAGAAAAACTGATTTTACCTCGCCTTTAAAATGTTATTAAAACAAATTATACAATCTCACAATTTTAATGATTTTTATTGCTAGAACGTAAAATGTCTGATTTATCCCCACAGGGGTAATTACTCCCACGTTAGGAACCCAGATATTAGATGGGTTGTTAAGCCAAGGTATGAAGTAAAAATATTTTCAATCCTTTTAATTAAAATCATTGGTTTTGTTTAATGCGTTTTCAAAAATAAATAAATTTCTGTTATAACTTTTTTCTATCCTCCAAATTTAAGCTGTGCAGCGGGTGGCAACTTATAATTATATACGAGTCCAAATACTTATGGGATGGGATTCGATGTATTTATACAATTACAGGATGTAACTATATAAATACATCGAAACATTGATATCTTAGAACATATTTATAAAACTCTTAGACACGAGTCACTCCGCTCACTTCTCTTAGAGTAAAAAACTCTTAGGCCTAATCTGCCATTCTTGCCAAGTATGAATTGGTAGATTAAACACACTTTATAGAAATTGTTTACAGAATTTTCAGTGCAATTAGGTACTTCCTTACAATTACGAATTCACGAATAATTTAAGTCATAAAATACTTATTCCTGATACGGACATATCTACTAAAGATATAGGAACATGTCAGAGGATTGATATGGGTTTCTTTTTTGCCAAATGAAAATCTAATCCTAGAGGTCGCGGAGTTAAGAAATATACTGATTATGCAATTGGTAAATCGCACAGAGTCTAACCAGTAAATAGTAGATTTTGGAACCAATCATGTTTGGTTTTGGTTACCTTTGGCTTAGGCTTTAAAAATTTCCAAAAATAGTATCAGTAAAATGAATACTAAACCACGATTTTCATTAATTTCTTGAAACCTGCTCCATTTTCCACAATCTAAAGAATATTTATTTACATTACAAGTTACATTGTCCGGTAAATTTCATTAATATTGGGTGATAAAATAGGCCGTGAAAGCGAAACAATGGAACAAATAAACAATGAAGCTTTGACATTTAGGACATTGGAAATGATTACAACTGATAACAGACAAACCATTTATTTACTATAGCGCTGTTACTTCTTCGACGGTCACAAAATCTGAAACAATAGTACTCAGGTACTTTGTCGATAGTCAAAGTAAATATAAATAAGAAGGTGTTTTTTTTTTCAACATTGACTTAAACGTTTTTGAGTCCTGATGAAAAAGCCTTAATCAAAACATGTTGTTGCACTCTCTAGTGTCAGTGTCATCTGCAGTTTTGAAACAATCTCTATACATTTTTTATAATACGGAGGTGACAAAAGAGTAGGCAATCCACCTGATGATAAGTAGCCACTGCTGCTCATGGACATCTGTAAACAACCCTAGATAAGATCAAAGATTAACCTGAGGTTGGCCAAAGATGCATCGCACTTACGACTAAGTTGCAACGCCTCGAATAAATATGTAGGAGTGTAAGTTTAATATACGACGCATATTATTCTATATATAATCATATAATATCATATATAAAAAACAGTCTAAGTTAGTACTTCGTTCGTTTCACTTATTCCACAATTGTAGCAAAGCTGAATTCCCTCGTTTCGCGAATATCATGTCTGTTGTATAATTAAATGTATACTAAGTTTATGTTATTGTCTTTATATGATTATATTATGGTACTAACAACGCGGAGCACTCAGCTATGAGGGTACACTTAGAAATAATATTTTGAAGGTAAGTGTATACTCGTACATTATTCTTTATTAAGTTTTGCTGGAAACTTTCCTTTTATGATGTTTAGTAGATGAATGTTTAACTTTTCTTAGCAAAGTTGCTACGTACAAAAAACGTTAATGGACAACTTTCAATTAGTTATACAAGTGTAGTAAAACTTTATGTAGTGAAATGTTACATTTAACTCATACGAGTCATTAACATTACTAATACACAAAGAAAAGTTAAGCTTGTGTACTTAATGATGGAATGAAATAAGGCTCGATTTGCAGATTTGCTTGATGAGCAGTTAATACCTAATGGTTTAAACGCGGCCTCTCGATCGAGGATCTGAGATTCGAATCCAAGGCAGGCACTACAGAATTTTCTAAAATGATGCGTATTAGAAAATAATTACCACTGCTTTACTGTACAGGAAAATATCGTAAGGAAACCTAACCTAACCCACCTAAGAGTTTACAAAAAAACGTTCTCAAAGGTGTGTGAAGTCTACCAATCCGCATTTGACCAGCGCGGTGGACTATGCCTTTTAACTCTCTCACTCAGAGAGAAGAAGAAGCAATGGAACAATGGGTTGATGACGGCCAGATTTTGGAAGTAGCAAACGTAGTCGCAATCCACCTTTTAAAGATAAGATATAAATGTCAAACGAGCATGCGAAGCATGCGAGCATGTGAAAGGTAAGAAATAGATATGGTCGTAATCCTCCGGTTGAACGTTTGAAGGTGGTAGAACTCTTTGTGGTTGGACTCCGGAGGCACCACCGCCACACCTATTTCTGCCTAATAACAGCAGTGTTTTGCACTGTTGTATTCTGGTGTGAAGGGTGTGGTAAGGGAGACATACTTTT
>MOOZ01000316.1:171616-189860 GCA_002930495.1 Cecropterus lyciades
TGGGCGACCTTGAAACAAAATACACGTTTATAGAGACGCTATACTTTCTATGTGAAATACATACATAATCTGCAAAGATTCGAATTTAATATTATTAGAAGATTTATTTATTTATTTAATGTTCGTTAATTATTTTGTAAATGCATATTGTTAAGTTTTTGCACGCCTTGAAAATGTATTTATCATCACATAATTATGTACATTTTGCAAATAATATTATGATATGATACGTATATGTATATGTATGTGCCGCTTCTCTAGCGATTGTCATGCCATACAGGTATTTAAATGTTAATTTCAAATTTCCTATGTGATAATTCATTATGCGAATATTAATATTAAATTATAATATTAAACGAACATTGTCCAGATATAACAGAAAAAAATTACATTGTCAGTATAAAATCAAATAATTTAATTTCCAATAACAACAAACTACAATTATTATAAAATGTCATTAATAAAATTAACGTTATTATATAACTAAACAATTTATTCTTAAATAATTAAATAGACAAAAAATACGTACATTTTAGATAATCATCATAGTCCAACACAGCACACTTGCCGACGATGCCCACAAGTGGGCTAGTGTCGTGCATCGTCGTCAACAGAACCTCTTGCTTGTAGAACGGCTGGAATTATAACAAGAACATGAAAAAAAATAATTTAACGAAACGTCATTTCATCGTTCAAACATTTTGACATTACAGTGAGTGAACAACAACAGAATTACCTTGTTGATGATATTCGCTACTTCCGATGGGAAGATCAAGAAGGGTCCGCGGAAATAGCATTTATTGCTGTAAAGATAAAAATAAAATTACTGTCTGGTACAGTACCACATTTTAAGGTATAATAAAGGTTAAATAAATAAATGATATGCTAATAATAGTAATATGGTAATATATAATATATATATTAATAGAATGGTCCTATATACGGTACTCACTCGCCAGTCTCCCATATAGTGTCAACCTGTGCGATCATCTGCTTGCCTCCGTCCGTGACGACGTATACGTAGTCCCCGGTCTTTATGACGCCGGAGCATACCATGTTGTACTGTTCGTAGTACGTGTTTTCATCATCAGTGCCCAGAGGGTTGTACATCACTACGTCCTGGAAAGGGCCCATCCCTTTTGATTAGATAATGTATGCCAATTCTATTTTTAAAGAATTTTATTTGAGGTGTGATGTTTATTAAATATTAGATATGCAGTTTTCAATTTTATATGGTTTTGTTTTTAAGAAACAATAATATAAAGATTTGCTTTTTATATAACCGATATTTTTATTTAAGTGCCTTGACATTTTTGAATAAAATTAAACAGATTTGAACATCACATTAATTTTAATACAAGTATTTCCCTACCCTATTGTGTAAAGTACGTCTTCAATAAAGAATAGAACAAATAGTAGATCGATATACTTACTATTATATATATTTACTATATAAGCTAATTCACAAATAAAATTAGCACAAAAGATAGTTTATCAAATCTAACATTTGCCAATTTAATTTTTATACTTAACATGAAACTAATTACTTACTGGTCTATCTTTCTCTTGTACATTCTCAAGTACCTCCAGTTCAGCAAGCTCGTCCTTGTGTTTCTCAACTCGTTCTCTGAATACTGATACAGTTCTGTTGGGTTCCAAGGGCACCTACAATCAACTTCATCATATAAACAAGACATTTAAAAACATTACTCTTCTTTCTTTATATAATTTCTGCACGCTGGTAGAACAAGTAGATACCAAACACCACAACAGTTTCTAGCGTAAAGCTATTCTTGAGTTTGCATTGCGTTTTGATGGAAGGCTGTGATTACAGGCATATGAGGCAAACGTTTTACGGAAGCAGCAATGCATCAGTGATTGACTTCAGATAAAATTACTGTTTATCTGTAAGCAGCTTTATGTAGGAAGCTTGATTATTACTGTACGTAGGCACGAGTGACCCCTAATCATCAGATGGACTGCATGCTCATTTGCTACATCAATCTTATAAAAAAATTGTACTAACAGTTATCTTAAAATTACATCTTTCTGGTATATTGACTTTTGTTATAAAAACATTTAAATTTCTACTATATTACAACGTGATAACTATCGTGTTATATTAGATTTTAATAGACATACAATAAAATTCTTACATCTCGTGGCACAAGCGTGGCTTCCTTCTCAGCACCCTCCCACACCTTGATCTTCTTGAACCAGCGGTTCTTTGTGTTATAGCGGCTCTCGCAAACATACACGTCCTTATCGGCGTAGCCTGTATACACACATTTTATTTTTGTGTTACGTATAATTTTATTAAAAGTATGCGTCTATGATGCGTCAATATGCGTCTATGATGCGCAGAGTGCGGGACAGTCCCAACAGATACTTAAATGTGATTGCTTCACTATGAGAAAGTCCTATATGGAGTCATTGGAATAAGTTACACGTAATTAAATAATTACATAGTTGTTCTCAAACATCTACTAACATATAATTTTAAGGATCTTAAAACAAAAAAAAAATCATCAACATCATCAATGTAGATGATTTTGGGCATGCATTTCTCCCCACATCTCGGAGAATATTGATGCATGGCCAAAAGTAAATAAAAACTATGGATATAGTGGGTAACACGTCGGATATTTAAAAATTACATATAATATCACCGACATCTATTAACGACTACTGCCGAGTAAATTATTTAGTTACATTACAATGAAATCAAAATACAATTCTTTTATGCAAATAATAATAATCAATGATTTAATATAAATCTTCACACACCTTCAGGTCGGTACTTGAAGTATTCTTTAACGTTCATCACATAACAACGTCCAAGGACTTGATCTAATGGTACGGTGCGATGAATCTCCGTCTTGAACACCTCTTGTTGGAGGAACTTGCGCGTTCGTATGTGAAACGTTTCGTATGGCCTGCAAGCAGAAAAGAAACAGAAAAAAATCAAGATTTGTTCCGTCTCAGGAAGTGGTCTATAGTCTGTAAGGCATGTTTCATAGTGGATGAGCATTAACAGTGCAAGTTACAAATTATTTTAGAATTACTTTGACACCTTCATAAAAAAATTGTCACCAACCCATTATTGTCTCACAGATGGGCAAAGGTCTCTTCTCAGATGAGAGGGTTTTAGGCTATAGTCCAACGCGCTTGAATTACTGCTAATTTGTAGACTTGAAACACCTTTGAGAATGTTTTTAAGACTTCAAAAAAGGAGAAGGTTCTCAATTCAACTGTATTTTTTAAAGAACTTTTAGGCTTATAGGTTCCCTCATGCTGTTTCCCTTCACCGTACCTTGTCATAAATAACCGTACCGTAACAGCGAAATGTTTGCCTTCAGAAAAATCAGAAATGCGTGCCTGAGATTTCTCCTCGGACCCGACTGAGAGGACGAATTTGAAACATTTTTTAACCTAGCACATTTGTAATTTTCTTCAATTGGTCTAGACCTACTACATGAATACTTATTAAGTATCTCCTCGTGCGCACCGCGTGCAGCTCACCTGTAGTACACGTTGGCGTACAGCATGGGCACGCCGTCCGCGCTGCTCCACACGCGCTCCACCTGCAGCACGCCGGGCTCCTTGTGCTCCTTGTGCGCGCGGTCCGCCGCCACGTACACGAAGTCGCCCTTGCGGTACTGCGTCGGCGGCGGCGCCGCGCTGCTGCTCATCGACTCGTCTGTGCTCGACCTACGGATTTGATATCTATGTTGTACGTGTTTGTGTATGAAGAACGGTATATTCGAGTGCGTGTGTGCCGTGCGCACGCACTTTATCTATGTTTTACCACGCTGATTTGTGCCCATGTACAATTCTAGCCCATATACAAGTGACTCGCGAAGGCTGCAATGGATTGGACATACAGGTGAAATGCGCACGTGAATATAAACACGCGTGACAAGAACGAGGTCACATAGAGAAAGAAGTAAAAAAAGATGTAATAACAGGAAGCGAAAGAGGATCAGGGGAGAGATGGAGGTAAGAATGAGAGGAGAGAAAAAAAAAGAAACTTCTTAGTCTTCCCGTTTTAAAGAAGACATAAGAGCGGGAGAAAATACGATCAACTCCTACTAGAATTGGCATCTAGTCATCAAGGTGCATTTTAATACAAATATAAAATTATTATTAAAAGTATTACAATACCCTAGCATGTAGTGAATGAATTCGATATCATGGCGCTCTTCCTGACACACATGTTTACGC
Source organism: Cecropterus lyciades (assembly GCA_002930495.1). NCBI lineage: Eukaryota > Metazoa > Arthropoda > Insecta > Lepidoptera > Hesperiidae > Cecropterus > Cecropterus lyciades. The sequence continues at coordinate 175,841 of MOOZ01000316.1, forward strand.
CCGCATGTGTTTTCCACTCACACTGTAACCCGCGTACGTGCATGCGTGCGTACATTCCATCGTTTCATACGCACACGCACACGGGTCTCAAAGATTAATTCAAGTATGTGACTGCGAAACGCAAGTGGACATAACACATGCAATAGGATAAGCGCCTTAAGACCTAGTAATAATATACGTAAGCGATAATTCGCTGTCTTACTTTAAAAATGTTTCAACATAAAGATTTAATTAAAATTATCTGCCTCACCTAGTCTCATCCTCATCATCATTCTCAAGAAGGAGCTTGCACTGTTTAACTAACTCCACGCTAGTGGCGATAGTCTCCCGCGTGAACGACATAGCGGGCGATTGTAGCACGTTACGACAAAGCACGTCACGTTGCTCGATGAAGTATGATTGCAGCTCCACGGAGTCTTCGAAGATCTGGCTGTCGGTACGGGAGAGACGACGTGCTCTGAAACAATTTGGGTAAATACTTAATGACGGTGTGTATAATTTTGTTGTAAGGACTTGTTAAGTCTACAAGAAACTAAAATAGATTCGTCATAAATGAAATGTATAGGCATATGGGGCATTTAGAAACATTGTCACTTACCATATTTTTTCTTAATAAAACAGTGGGAATGTATTGTATTCCTCAATATTAATTTAGATGCATTTTTTTTAAATCCAGGTTATTTGTTACGAAATAATAATTAAATTTTTACATCAACGCCATTGTTACCCAATATTAGTTATTAGTTTAGTATTTATGACATTTCTATAGCACCTTTCGAAAACAGCGAACATGTCTTGCTGGAAGTGATCAAGCCGTTTGTACAACCCTTTGTCGAGTCTCCGTTTGACAAGATCCAGGGATATCGCTCGCACTTTCTCCCCGTTCGAGGCCTCGTCGTGTTCCGGCAACTCTGCCATACTGTCTGAATAACATCTGAAACAAATTATTATCACTATGAGATTTTATAGGATTTTACAAATTATGATGGTATCTTACATTTTGGTTTCTGAATATCGTGTCGTGGAAGAAAAGGCAATATGATTAACTAGATCTAAAACTGATCACGAATATTACTCAAAGTCTACGCACACAATATCGAACAGTGGGAATAAAAGAGACCTTAAGCGAAATTTTAATTTGGAGGAAATAACGAAGTTATGGTCGCATTTAAAGGACTTTCTTAAAGCCTTACCGCGTGTTTTTAATCGTACGTAATAATTTTGTATGCCCTCTTTTAGCACGAAATCGTCACTCTTTAATTTGCTAGACGTTAGACTACACTACCAGTGGTCGTTTTATATGTTTATTTCAATTTTGCTGACATGTCGAGAATCTGATGGTGCTAAAACATTTACCTGCCCTCTTCATCTTGATGGTTATAAACGGTCGTGAACAGGTTCAACAGCAGCTCTTGAACGGCCGCTGGCACGTCCGGCACCGCGTCATCGTCTTCCCTATAAAACAAAATTTATTTAAACCATAAATATTACAAAACCATAATTTAAACAAATCCTAATAAAATATAATCTCTCAAATATGGTCCACTGCTGAGAATGAATGAAATGATGGTTCTGGTATTACGCAAAATGTATACTGCTTTGAAATTTGGTAATAACTGATTATTATGACCTCACATTATATACAACGATTTAGTTGTCTTTGTGTTTGTCAACGCTGTTGTCATAGTGATATTCTATACGCGCTTGATAACCAGAAAACAAGAGAAAAAAGGCAATTTTTTATCAATATATCATGAATATTAAATAAAAGCTAGCGAAACATACTATACAAAATATACATATTGAATAACACTCATATTTTACTATTTTGACGCACTCGTAAAAACTATTAAATTGAATTAATTCTCTAACAACTACAAACTATGAACTATGTTATTACCATAACACATAGATATAAAAATATTTGAGTAATGTATTACTTACCTTAGAAGCTGTTTGGTCTGCAAGCAGACCCTATGCAGAATAAGGGCATCCTTATATATCTGCGAATCTGGCTCATTATATTTGCAGGCATTGTCAAACATCAGTATGAAATCCGATGCCAATTCATTCACGGATGTGTAACCGCTGTTTTTCAGTTTGTGGGCGATTTTCTCCATATCTATTGGATTCTTTATTAACTCATAATAGTCTGGGTACTCGGTTTTGTTTGGTAGCTTCATAAAAATTAGGGCTAGCTGTCGGTTTGCTAGAATCGTCAAAACATAGACATAATTGTAAGGAACTGTATACATGTAAACAATTGTTAGGAATATTAAGGCTTCAAAGTAGTGACTACACCTATTTCTGACTAATAAAAGTAACGTTGACTAAGAGACATACTTATATGAGGCTAACTTAGACTCCAGATATAACAGGTCTGTGGCTTCAGATAGGATTTTAGTCGTGCGTGATTAATATTCGTGCTGCTAATGTGCTGCAGCTCGTTTGCTACTGCCATGTTATAAAAAAACCGTAATCTTCATTCAAGTCGCTTGGGGTGAATGTCTCTCTCTGTCACTTACCAGGCTCTAACATTTTTGCTTACGAGACTCCTAATGGTCTTATGGAAATTTTAATTATGTTAATTGTAAACTAGTGAAATACAAATCTGTTTTTTAAGCCTAATCCACTGATAGAGATTCCCATAATATACTGGACTATTAAAAATAAATATATGGAAAATATAAATTATACTTAAATATATATGAAATGTACATACCTTTCGGGTCTCTATAATCCCTGATAGCATCATACAAAGTCCTCAACTTCTGTTCAAATGGTGTCAACTGTCTATTTTTGGGTACTTTGATGGTCTTCACGGGAGTTTTCCTTTCCTGGCTGCTGTTCACTTCTTTCAGTTTCTCGTTCATGACTCGTTCTAGAAGACTTGCGTCCTCGTATATCATGGAGCCTTCTTCGTTGAACTGACGACAGTTTGAGAACATCAGGCGGAAGTCGGATACCATTTCTTCAATGCTGCTGTAACGGTCATTCTGAAAATTTTAAGTGAAAAACAATATTAGTATTAATTGTTTCACTCTTATTTCAATACAAAGATACGTGTTTCTTGTCGTATATTCTTTCGTGTTGTTTATAAAAAGGATCCGGCAGAAATGTATATATACATGTATACAAATATTCATACATTTGTTAGATCTACACTATTAGATATCATGGTTTGCACAAATACACATTTGTGCAAACTATGACAAAGTTCGTTATTGTCTATGATTCTTTTCGTTCTATTCCGTTCTATGATTTAGCAATTAGTTATTAGAATCTCGTGCAAACGTAAATATCTATAATTAAACTACGAGCGTAGCAAGCGTTTCTTCATTACATTCCTGAGTATATTAAGGGATCTCTATGTTCTTGACATAATAGTTAATGATATATTGACCTTCTACGACTCACTATCTGTAAGTTCTGTAACCTACGTAAGCACGCCTCTGGTGAACTATTAAGACGTAAAATATATTATGTCCTTTATCTTACAATGATGATAAAGAATCCAGTTATGGTCTATTTTAGGCAAGAATTGTTGTACCTAGTTATAGTAACAAATAACTTTTGACTTCAATGAATGTCTTACGTTTGTGATCATTTTGCTAGATTCCTATTTCTATAACATATTATGAGCAGCATCCTTACCTTTATATTATTCTCAATAGTGATCATATCAATGGGTCTATCGATCACATTATAATACTCGGGGTACAACTTCTTACTGGGTTTCTCCATGAACAATAGCATAGGTTGCCTTCCATCTGAGCAGGTAAACTCTACTAATTGTTTAGAAATGTAGTGGAGTTTCTTTTTAAGGGGAAGATTGGCTTTAGGGACGGTAGGGGAGGGGGTCGGCGTAGGGGATGATACTGGAGCCGGATTTAAACGAGGACGACCTGAAATGAAAAATATTTAGATATAATGTTTTTTTTTACTTATTGAAGTAGCAAAGCACAGATGTCGTATCCTCTAAATTTAAGTGGGAAGGCTTTGGATAAGTACATATTATATACAATGTAGTATAAGGAGATATCTCCCTTAGCACATGCTTGAAAACAGTATTGCAGCATGCAACAGTGACCAACACTATTATTAGTTAGAAATAAGTTTAGCAGTTCTACCACATTTAGAGTTGAATGTACGGAAAGGTTTGATAACCAGTATTTTTTTAATTATATAAGCATCATCTACCTCATTCTAAGCCACAGTTCACGAGCCTAGCCATTGAAAAGTATTATGAAGATTTTACAGGTATGTAAGTTCCCATATGATAATTTGATAGAAACAGACAACTTTCGGAAAAATCCATGTACATTCAGAAACCAAACCCTTGTACTGGGTATACCACTACTGCTTAAATAAAAACAATTTAATAAGTGAATGAAAATTAAAAAAAAAAATACTGCACTCCAGTGCACCTCAGTGCAACTCAGCAATCCAATCTGACACTGGTGTCTGTGACAAATCTCTGAATGACAACATCTGGATATTCACTAAATCTTCATTTAGATCTTAAATCCTTGTAACAAAAGAAATATTCTATCATAAATCGTTTTTATAATGGCAAAAGAAACCAACCTCGAGGTCTGGGCGTGTTAACTTGAGCCGAGTTCTTCATGGAAGACAAACTTTCGTCGTCACTTGACGAACTTTGCACAATGTCCAACATTTCTTGTACGCGTTGTTGCATTAACCTGAACAAAAAAGATCGGAAAATTGAACAGAACTGAACAGAGTAATACTAATACTGACAGATTTTCACAACGCATTTAATTAAATGGGTAAAGAAGGTAGGCAATTTATACCTGACCAAAGATATACTCATTCTAATGGGACATTTAAGCAAATATAAAATTAAGTTTAAGACACATTTGTACTACATGAGTCAAGTAAAATTCACGCGGTATGGTATAAATAATATAAATAAATAGTGCAATTAAAGCCTTTCATTTGAAAACTATTTAACAATTTGACGAGCCACGTGGTGGAGCAGTCACCATACTGGTCTGACACGCAGTGGGTGCCGGGTTTGATACCTGGCCAGACAGAAATCTGAATGATGAATTTAGATTTCTGTTCTGGGTCTGGGTGTTTGTGTATTGGTCTTTGTGTGTCCAAGGCACCCACGACACCAGAGAAAATTCTAGTGTGGGGCTATCAGTGTAGAAAGCGTTTATTTTTATCAATAGTTTTAAATAAATAATTAATATAGATTACAATACATACATTGAACTTAAATGAAATAACTTCATGTTTAACACGACCTCAATTGAGAAGATTCAGTAAGGAACTCAGTGCGTTTATTAGAGACATGATTTGGTTAAAATGTACTAACCTTTGCAACTTAACTGCATCTCTGTAGAGTCGCGAAGTGGGCACGTTGTATTGCTTAGCATTTTCAAACATGATGTTCATATCACCAGCCACTTCGGAGAGCGTGCCGTAGTTGCCTCGCCTTATCTTATTCTTTATTTGGTTCAACGACACCGGATTCTTGATCTCCTTGTAGTAGTCCGGATATTCCCTGCGTGATGGAAGCTTCCAGAACGGATCTGCCATTGGTGTACCTGTTGGATGTGACAATTTAACAATATATTTACGCAGACACACATATACAAATATGAACATATGGTAACTTTCAGCAAGTCTTTAGTCAAGAGATGGCGCCATTAGTATTCCGAAATCACGCTATCGAAGTATTCTCAACATCTTGCATATAATTATATCAGTTCCGAACTGACAAACGGAACACGGCTGCTTTTCAGGTACGATAAACCCGCCTGGTTGGTGATAAACTGATCATCCATTGGATAATACACATCATTTACACATAATCATAAATATTTATATAAACTAAGCATACATACTCCGTACAGAAAAGCACGCACACTTAAATATATTTTTTTTGGAAGTAGCAAACGAGCATGCAGTCCACCTGATGGTCAGTGGCTACTGCCGCCCATAGACATCTGTAATCAACCCTAGGTAAGATTAACGTCTCACCTAAGGTTAGCCACAGATGCGTTGCTACCCCTGAGGACTAAGATGGAATGCCTCGGAAAAGTATGTCTCCCTTACCACACCCTTTAGATCAGAACACAAAAGCGCAAAACACTGTTGTTATTAGGCAGAAATAGGTGTGGCGGTTGTGCTTCCGGAGTCGAACCACAAAGAGTTCTACCACCTTCATTTCAATGGTAATATTTACGTGACAGCATATGTTAGCACGCCCTCAGCCATACGCACTTTATAGTACATGCAAGTAGTTATCATGACGAACTTGAAAGATGTGAAATAACTTCCTCCCGGGGTATTCTCATGGCGCTACAACATGAGGCTGTTCAAGAAAAGTGCGAAATGATGATATTGCAAATGTCCATATAGGCGAATGTTATTACATATCATCACGTGGTTCGATTACCTTACCGCTACGTTCAACTATTAAATAATGACAATAACTTACCACTCTGGCCCAAATGATTCTTGACGGTTTCCAGTAGTTTCCACTGCGGCGAATCCTCATTGTCACCCTTATCTTCATCACTGTCTCCGCTGTCTTCTGAATGCTGCAAAGTCTAATATTCACTGAATACTTGTCTCCAACCCTTTTACCTTCCTACCACAGGAAGCTTGGAGTATACTCCACCACGCTGTTCCAATGCCGATTGATATATATGTTAATTATTAAGATGGACTATTCCACAATACCTCATACTACAGATCAACAACTTTTGGTTTGTAAGCCTATCTAGTTTGGTCACAAGTCTACCAAGTTTTTAAGGAAACTTTGTATTTATATTGTATTGGAATTATTTGATGTAAAAAAATTCATATCAGTAAAAATTGATTTGAATGTTGTCAAACCTGCATAGGTCACGTCACGTCCTATTGCATTTTTCCAAAATCTAATGATACGTTTTCAAAGTGGAAGAACTCTTATAGATTTAAATGAGACAGGTTCACGATTACCAATTTCTCCAACATTACAGACTTTTTTATAAAACAGTATAAGAGGGTCAGATCATATCTTCCTGATCAAAGACCTGTGTTGCACCTGTGATCAACTGCAGATAGTTTCTCATGGTATTATGTGATTTAGTGGCATTAGTCTATTGGCTATTTAACCAACACGTGTATTTAACAACATATGTATTTGAACCATAAACTATTAACCTGATGTAAATCATTATTTCAATTTTTTTCTAATCAGTTGCTTACTCAAAAACGATTTTTACCTTGACTTCAGGCTCTGGGTCAGACCCTGGGGGATCCATTATTGCGAGTGCGCGGCTAGAAGGCACTGGACCTACACGCGTAGTACGTTTACTACGTATACGCTCCGAGGTCTTTGATGGGCCCCGACCGTGCTGGTCGATCTCTTGTTTGCGCGTTTGGATTACCTGTTGACAAGGAAATAGTATATCAATAATGTGTAATAAGTGACCAAAGCATCGTCTACGTTATATACCAGGGATGACGATCTGAAATATGCCAATCGAAGAATCGAATTTTTAACCTAAGCATCGATTTTAAATCAATACTATGCAATGATACTAGGATGTCGACATCACTTCAAAAATCACTACTTTTTTCGTATGGACCTTATTCTTGTCGTCCTAATATCTTGTTAGTTAATTGATCATCGCTTTAAACGTAATAAATCAATTATAGATTAAATTTTAGATAATTTTTTCGAATTTGATTCCCTTATATTATTATCAGTGAATTACTTCTTATGCAGGTACGCCTATAATATATACAGTTATTGCAATATATATAAGTATTGGATAAAAACACAAACCCACGAGACCGCATCGAGTCGTGATTTTTTACGACGCGCGACGTAGATTTCTCCGACACACCATCATGTCGTGGCATAACGCTTTTTAAATTATTTATTAGATACAAAATAGACTTATTTTCATTCACTAATTCTTCAGTGTTATGTGGGTGTTGTGTAGGTATTTAGAACTAATGCAGACGTGTAAAGCTTATAAAAGGAAATTAACTAGAAAGGTAATTTATCAAATCGTAACTGCTCATCACGGCTAGCTACAGGCCAGGTATAAGCTATAATATATTGGAAAGGTCACTTTTAATAGTAAAGTCTTCCAACTACCCTGTAATCATGCTATAGTTTTCTTAGCACAAATTACAATAACTATGATTTTAAATAGTACTGTACTCACTTTCTTCAAAGCCTTAGCATCTTTATAAATTTGACTGCCGGGCTCGTTGAAATTGCATGCATTCCGGACCATTAACAATAAATCCGCCTCCATATCATTGAGATTCGAATACTCCCCGCCTTGTATCTTCTGCGCGATTATTTTCAAGTCTATTGGCGAGTCGATAACACTGAAATACTCTGGGTATCTGCGTTTTGAAGGTAGGAACTGAAATGGTCGGTACAGCGGACGGCCGTCTACGTTTGCCGTCATTACCTGCAATATAATGACGTTCCATTAAAATTGCTACCTAATATTTATAAATTAGTTTTACTTAAAAGCCTACATCTTAGTGAATTTGCTGTATAATTGCTACTTCTGAATATCCTAATTTGATTATATTTGTTTAGATATATTATGTCCCCATATCAGTAATTATTTGAAAAGTAAGGTTCAATCAATATTTTAAAAAAAAGTCGCCTAAAATGAATTGAATTACCTATTTTTAAGAATCAACATATCGTAATAAGTTCTCGATAATGAATGTTTTTAATAACAACTTGTTAGGGAGAAGAAATATTTTTTTTTGTTTATTTCTAATCAAAGTGTCGTCTCCAGAAAAGTTACATGCACTTACATGAAATTACATGCTCTAAAAGATACAGAAAAGATACGCCTATTAATAGTATCAATTTGATACCCAAAACAAACCCAGTACAAGTACTCAAAAACAACCTGAAATAGGTGATCAATAATATTAATTTGGGCCGGCCGCATCGCTCGAAGGACCGATAACCGATGGGGAAGAAAAGTCTTTCAGCGACGACCACGTTTAGGCAAAAAGGAGCAAATGTCGCCCCCCGACCAGGTGGACCGATGACCTGAAGAAGACAGCAGGGAACCAGTGGATTCAGAAGGCACAAGACCGGTTGGAGTGGCACTATATAGGGGAGACTATGTCCAGCAGTTGACCTCAAAAGGATGATGGATGGAACATTAATTTTACTCACAGCATTAAATAACTCTTCAAAGATGTTATCCTCCTCATTGTTAGTTGATGTTTCAGACAGGTCTTCAGTTACATCGGACCTCCTGCTGGATGAGCCATTGCGAGATAGTTTTGATGTTTTTAAGTCTTCACCTGTTATACCGATAAAATATAAAGATTGTTTACAAGCACCCACATGTCTACGTTTACAAATGAAGTTTACAAGGTGTATGTACTACATTTCCAAGAACAAATAAATTGTTTTAACTTGAAAAGGCAGCATTGACAAATACATTTGCTACATTACTTAATGTTTTTATTATTATATAATAAGAAATTAAAAATATGTCTCAATTACAGGACCCTACAATTTTAGTACAATGGAGTAATTATTTCTTGTAAATTAATTTCTCTGTATAATTATGTAAAATTGGTAATGACACAAAATTAACAAGTAACTGGTAAATTCTGGTAGGTTCTTTTATAGATTATGTATAAAAAATATAGAATACAAAGAATAATTACTTACCACTTTCAAGAGCAGTCCTATTCTGGTTGTAAAGCTTCCACAGATCGACGGCATCTTTATATTCCACAGAGTCTGGCTTGTAGAATGCTTTAGCATTGTTCACTAAAAGCTCAATATCAGCTGAAAGTTCATCTATGTCTTCGTATGTGTCGGTTTTCAGTTTCTGTTGCACCTGAAATATAGGTCATAAATGATTATTCACAGTAATAACATAAAGGCATGAATAGGGCATCGATAGTGCTAAAAACCTTCATAGTTTGATTCTGAAGGCACTATTGTCACACCTATTTCTGCCTGATGTTTCACCGATTGTGATTAGGGAGTAATAGCCCTCACTTCAGAACTATTCCATAGCAGTTCGTCAGGAATTCCACAGGCAACAGTGTCCACTAACTTAAATGGATTATGTGCACCTTTAGGAAGATACGGCATATCATTTCCACCTTTTATAAGAAAGGTTTTTTGTATTCTTAGAACTTTTCTTTTGAAAGGGATGGAACATTAATGTTTGTCTTTTTTCAGCACAAACTTTTTGCTTTCCTTATCTTTTAATTTACTAGATAATATGTTTTTAGGAGTAGTTTCAAGGATTAAACTCATTTTGACAAAATTTTAGGTTAACGCTTGTATAGTATGTAAACAAAAAGAGTTTTAGTATTATGAATGAATGGTTAACGCAATATTGACGTTGCAAAAAAATAACTTACTCGAAGCAGATCTATGGGTTGTGAGACCACTTCATAGTATTGTGGCTCTTGTCGTCTCTTTGGAGCCCTAATGAAGGAGTCGCACAGAAGAGAACCATCCTCCTTTTTGTATGAGCGAATTGTATCATAGAGTTGTTGGCAAATCTCACTCTGAAAAAGAAAATGTGGTTAATTTACAAGATATGTAAGTTATTAGCTATTTTAGCTATTAAATTCCATTTCTTTTTACACATACATTTTTTTCACTGCCCACTTGATGTGAAATGCCCCATTTCAAGTCAAGTGGGTAGCGAAAAAAATGTGAGGTTCTGGATTTCGTCATAAGCGGATGTTCAATTAGCCAAATTACGAATTAAATCCGGAAACTCACATTTTTTTGCTGCTCACTTGAGATGAAATGCTCCTATATCAAGTTATGTGTGTATGTATTAGTAGAATGGTCCACTGAATGTGTGGATAAGCATGTTATGGTATAAAAATACTTATAAGTCCTCTTGATCAAGCAATGCACAATGAGACGAACCTGAAGTGAGACTGATTGAAGCTGGGGTTGATTAGATATCCATGGGTGTGAATGGTCATTAACCATCAGGACTGCATGCCTTTTCTTTCTACTAATATATCAAATAAAAAAAAATTTGATCTTATTTAAATGAACCAAAAAGATTCATGCAATAAGTCCACAATAAAGGATGAGTAATTTCCTATTACATTGTTTTATTTAATACAATTGTATTGTACGTACCATCACAATGTAGAACACAATAATGGATTGTAATAGTAATGATTCTTCAGTCACAAAACACCTAATTAAGTATATGTAGTGGAAAAAAGCTATTTTTATGTATATGCTAATTGCAAAGCATTAATGTTTCCGTTAAATTGGTAGATTTGCAATTTACTGTTTTACTTAAGATGTACGTTTCGCGGCAACCAAACTGTACTTTGATGCACCCAGTTAAAAAATAGTAACTGTGTATTGAAGCGGTTTCAGTTTTATATCTTTGAATAAAATTATAAACATACCGGCTCCAACTTTTTCTTCTTCCTAGACGGAGGTGGCCCAGGGTTGCTGAGCTCCACTCCATCATCACTGTCGTCTCCATCAGCGCCTCGGCTTGCCGCCGATGAAGTTCGACGCCTTTTACTCATTTCACAATAAAACTATACACTCCCTATAACCTACTAGAAGTTATTTCCATTATTGACCGGTTATATTTCCATGAAATTAATAGACTTGTTTATTTACAATTTTATTTAAATACAAAATATTTCAATAATAATTGCAGTCAACCCTCGCACACAATATTCGGCGTCGCAGGGCACGAGCACCACAGATTCTCTATGATTTTTTAAATCACCACAGACTTAAGAGCCGACACAGATTAATTAAAGTGCATACGACCAATATTTAATTAGTTAAATAAATTTTTGGCATTCAAATTATTTACAAACGCTTTGTTCGGAAATAATCCGTGGACTGAAAATTTGAAACAGTATTTTTTTTATTATCGTCAGGAATAAATATGAAAGTCGATTTTTAATTTCTTAAGCTGGGTCTCCACCGTACAAAAGTTGCCAACTTTTGTGTTGTCAACAAGTAATGGTGACAAAAGTTTCAGTAATTATCTCGTGTTGGCAACATAAATTGTAAACAAATGCTGGATAGCGTGTTCCGTTTTTGGCGATAAACATCAAAGGAGCGCTCCAGTTGCCAACATTTATTCGCTCGGTGGATATGGTTGTTGGCAATATAAATTGGAAACATAAATATGTCCATCACTTCACAGACTTTAGGGGTTATTTTTGATGTATATGAAGTATATGATATCCCCAGTTGCAAAGAATCGTAAAGTAATTAATAGACGTTCCACAGGTTTGATTTGTCATATCTTTTCGAAGAATTTAATATTTCAATCACTCCATGTATTTCCCTTGCGGCTTAGTCGTACCCAATATTTATGTTTCCGCTTCTTTCTACTTAAAATAATACATGTAGTAGGTTGCCTGCATAATACAATGGTCATTCAAAGATATGTTGCCAACAAACGCCGGTGGAGACAGCTTGTTGTCAACTAAGACTGCTAGAAACATAAAAGCTGCCAACAATTTCGGTGGATACGCACCTATGAAAACGTACGTAATGAAAACGATGAAGGCGCGGATAAAGCTCGCTGACCTCGGAATCCCTGAGGTGAGACAGAAGAAGACCATCAACGGTGGCCTTCTTCTCGAAATTTCCGGGGAGGACAGCGCCGTCAAAGCAGACGCTATTGCGTGCCGACTGCAGTCGGCCGTCGCCGATATGGGCGTGAGGGTGGCGAGGCCCACGAAGCTGGGGGAGGTCAGAGTGATGGATCTGGACGACTTTGTAACCCAGGAGGACATCGCCAGGGCCATCGCCATCGCCTGAGGGTGCCTCACCATCGACGTCAGGGTTGGTGAGGTGCGGAGAAGGCCATTGGCTCTGAGGACGGCTTGGGTGCACTGTCCCCTCACAGCCGTCCGCAAACTGGCCGCCGCGAAGAGACTTCTGGTGGGCTGGATGTTCGCTAGAATGGAGGTTCTACCCACCCGGAAGCTGCAGTACTACCGTTGCCTCGAAACTATTACTTTATGCCTACCTACTGGTGCCTATTACTTTATTATAGTCATGTACAATTCTAGAGATACAGCTCTGTGCTAGACGGTTATACAGACGACCATCGAAAGATTGGTAAAGGGGTCTGGATTTTACCTTTTACGTACAAAAAAAAAAATCTATTTTTTAAACAGGATTCTAAAGTAACTTATTCTATGCTCAGGTCAGAAAATAATATGTAAAATTACGAACTTGCGGTGTCGGCCAAAGACAAAAATAATTTGCACAGACTATCTACAGGTTACAGATTATGTTTATTTAGAGTTGGCAACATTATGATGAATACCCTCGAATACTATCCAACCACTTAATCTTGCCGCCTTAGTTATTTTAAACGTTCGTTCTTCAAAAGAATTTAACTTTCTGTTTATAAATCTGTTATTCCATTTTTCAATTTTATCAGTAAGTAAACGTTAGAGGTAAGAAGTCGTCGTCGCAAAGTTGTATAAAATGAATAAATATTTTAAGAATATGATTTTATGTAGCGAATTGGATTACTTTTGTCTTCTGTGCGAAGAGTCGTTTGAAGATATAAAGGAAGTCGACAAGCACGTTCGATGGGAAAAACACAGGCAAAATATGAAAAATCCAGTCTATGTTCGGAATTACAAGGAATCTATACATAAGGTTTTTAAGTTTCTCTTGTTTTAAATTCATGTAATATTTCTTGAATTCGATTACCCACGTTTTATACTTTTTAATTAGTATTATTCCCTATTTGTGTAATTGTTTATTCCTTTAAAAATGTCTCTGTAGAGACAATAGTACAGTAGTACTTTACTTTCCGGTAGAGTTCTGTGATTCGAATCTAAGGGACGTTATTTTCGAACTCTAATGCTTAAGAAATTACAACATTGTAGAAAGAAGCATGTTTACTTTGAAATTATGTCAAAGGCTCCCTAATTTGGCCTCGGTAGCACCACCGCCAAATTTATTATACCTAATAACAGTAGTGTTAAGTTTTGTGTTCTGGTTTGA
>MOOZ01000316.1:207790-221082 GCA_002930495.1 Cecropterus lyciades
TTTTTTTTTTTTTCACCTGATGGTAAGTGGCTACTGCCGCCCTTACCTAAGGTTAGCCACAGATGCGTTGCTACTCCTGAGGACTAAGATGGAATGCGTCGGATAAGCATGTCTCTCTTATCACACCCGTCAAAATAGAACACAGTAATGCCTAACATTGCTCTCATCTATATCTGTACTAATCTATATGTGTACCTCATACTAATATGTAAAAACGAGACGGTGTGTGTTGTGTGTTTTCAATCACGCAAGAACCACTGGTCCGATTTAAATGTAATTTTGCATGGATGTAGCTTATTTAACTGGTCAGTCTATAAGGTACTTTTGATTTAGATATTATTCACTACTTAAGGTTGGCGAATATTTTCATATTTCTATTTTAAATTAAAAGAGAACGCTCAAATGTAGCAAACTTTTAATGGCATGGCATGATCATTTAATTTTCTATTCGGAAGGTCCTTATAATTTTTCATGTACCTCCAACGGTAGGCGAGTAAAACCAAATTTTTTTGTCACGTAGCGAAACACAGGTAGGACAGCTGAACTACAATAGGTTCTATTACTTTTACATAAGAATAATTATTACGCATGATGCTATCAAAATTTTATATTTCTTTTGATTTTTTCCGCGTTTTTTGGCGCCCCTTGGCACCTGGCGCTTAGAGCGATCGCTCCAACCGCTAGGGCAGGCCGTGGTCAATGAAATGGAGAATGGATAAATGGAGACGGTGATATCAAAATATATTTAATTGTATATGCATGCTGTTATCTATACTTCAGGGTTCAATACTGAATGATAATAATGAAAAAATAAAAAGTGCGTTCGTCCAAAAAACATTAAATACCTTTACATGTATACAAGTATTTATACTTACCTAATACACAAAAATGACAGTGAACCCGTAATTTATTTTTTCCTGTCGTCTGATATCGCAGAGCGACTCAATTTTTACGTGGTGATAGTTAAAAGATAATTGGTACGTGATATTTACATGATCTATACTAATATTATAAAGCTGAAGAGTTTGTTTGTTAGTTTGTTTGAACGCGCTAATCTCAGGAACTACTGGTCCGATTTGAAAAAATCTTTCGGTGTTAGATAGCCCATTTATCGAGAAAGGCTATAGGCTATATATCATCACGCTAAGACCAACAGGAGCGGAGTACCAATGAAGAACGTTTCAAAATCGGTGTTTTTTTTTCTAATGAGATATAAAATTTCGGTTAATGTATGTGTGTTACATTTCTTTTAAACGCGGGTGAAACCGCGAGCTCAGCTAGTAATTGATAATTTGGCCAAATTATTTAGAGGATACTATACCTCCGAACTATACCTACCTATGAGTAAATTTTTAACAGTGAAAAAAAAATGTAGGTACGAGGGCAAAGCTGGGACCAATATGTATGAGGTGTTTATTAATATTTTTGGATAATATTCGTGAATAATTTGTTTTTCAAACTATAAGTAACAAAATTCCTTAATACCATTTCCTTAATACCATTCTGTAAGTAACAAAATTACTTAATACCATTTCACCCTTATTTTAAGTTATTTTTAAAGAATCACATTCATAATCATTTTACAATTAACATTGGATATATCTTGTATATTTTTTTTTAAAGGTACCAAATAAAACTGAAAAAGAATTCGGTTACTGAACTGTTATGACTTTGCATATTTCTTTAAAGACAACATAATTTGAAAATAAATTGTACCTAACGTTGATAACATATAACCCTACATCTAGATTTTACTTATTTACCTACCTTCTATTTATTTTATAATCTACGAATAAATAATCGAGCATATTAATTAACAAGAAAGAGTAGCTGTGTAGGTACTCTACATAGAGTCATTTCAAATACTAAACGAAGGGTTTTTGCTGTAACATTTAATGAAGGGGTTTTCCTATGTACTGACCCTACATATAATTATTGTCGTAAGCCATTAGCTATTGGTGGTTCATAATCTTAACGATATCGCTACATTTCTTTGCTACCTACGGAAAGTCATTAGCATAGTTTTTTAAAAATGGCAGTGGTGTAATCGCTTATATTAACTCGTTTTGTTATAAGTATATAAACATATTAGGTATGACTTTCTCTACGAAAGGGAGATAAATTTAAACCAGGCATGCCAACTTTGTCCTCAGATGTAACGTTGGAATTTAACGTTAATAGGGGTTGATAACAGATGTCGATGAGGTTCAGAAACCACTTATTACAAGGCGAACTGCATGCTTGTGTTACATTTTATGCATTTATTATGGCCACATCGCTCGAGGGGCCAATAGCTCATAGGGAAGAATGGTCTTCGAGTGGCGACCACGGTTAGGCAAAAGGAACACAGGTCGCCACCCGACCAGATGGATCGATGTCCTGAAGAAGACAGCCGGAAACAGTTGGATTCTGAAGGCAAATGACCTGTTAGGGTGGCGCCATTTAGGGGAAGCCTGTCTCCAGTAATGGACCTCGAAAAGTTTATGGAGGTATTTATATAAAAAATTAATAATAGAATCATTCTGTGGTAACAACACCAACATACTTATTCCTGTTTCTAAATGAAGTACCTATCAAGAGCTGTTGTGTTCTTGTTCTACATAAGGCTATTCATACATAAGATCCAATATAGTTTTCAGAGCAACAAATCAATAGCCAGTCTCTGTCAAAAATTCCAATTTTGTTTGTATTTACAAATGTCCGACGCCACTGACCACTATCCATCACAAGTTTAAAAAGCAAAAATACCTACTGATCGTAAAAATAATAGTCGGCCATTGCTACCGCAGTCTACCCACAAGGCTGTACCCCAAATGTCCTAAGTACCTTGTCAATAATCTAAATCAATCGCGACAATACAATATAATATCGAAACGACCCAATTCGAGGCTTCCCGTGCGGTCCTCATTTAGAAGAGCTATAAAACCTCTTTTTGACGTATCCGTGGCAAAATCCCTAACTGATATGACCCTTTACTGCGCTAAGGTGTTAAGAAAACTCCTCGCATACACTTAAAACTGAACCCTACTTAAGGCTACTAAAGATTAAGTTCCTTTTGGAGGGTTTTAGCCGTTTATTAGACTACAAAGGCGCCGCTCGCTCTGTCGGCGTCTTTGAAGCGCCCGCCTGTAATTACGTAAGACCGAGTTCAGGCAATGTTGGATTGGCCGAATGCTCTGAGACTGGAATTCATCTTTAGATTTCAAATTGAAATTATGCAACGTGATGCATACAGCGCTTGTCATGCTGTTAGAGAAATGTTTCATCTGCAATAACGCAAGCCTTAAGGTTATAAGTGTAAGGAAATTATTACTAAAGCTTATGACAATCTAGAACTGTTTACAGAGACTGCGGTATTGAAATTCGAACTCCAGTCTAGATTGGGCGTTTAGATACCGTGAAAATAATCAAGGCTAGAATAAATTCTAATGATAAAGTTGAACAAGGCAAATATTTTGATAGAGTCCTTAAAAACCTCTCATTTTTGAACATTATCAAAGTCTAAGGGTTTTTTATATTCCAGGTAGAAATAGACCAGATGTTTGATTATAAAAGCTATGTAAAGCTAAGTATTAATAATCAACATTATTTTTTATCTGGAAAAAGTCTTTAAAGGTAGCTTAATTAACAATTATTTCGAACCAGAAATGAAAAATTGAGATTTAAAACATGATTTAAAAAGTACAGTTTGACATAAGCCTAAGGATGTCTAATTAGTTTACTACTTACTACTTCAATTCCCTGCAAACATTTTTTTCAGTACAATCACCAACAAAATTGCGAATCATCAAATCTCATTACAGATACCGAGGTGACTAAATACGAAATCGAATTACGATATCGATATTTCCGTTCGTAATTAAAACCTTTGTCATTACCGTGTGACGAATTAACAGGGCGGGGGGAGCGGGCGGGACGGGGGCGTGGCTTCCACACTTCAAAGGCGCCGCTTCGAGCACAAAGGGAGCGCTTATTGAAGTAAGACAGGGATGAACGACGCTCTACCGTACCGTAGAGCGAGACAGACGTGTGTGTTTGTGAGCATTCACTTGATTCAAGATTATACCGAATGGCCCGAATGGCGGGCAGTGGTGTGTTGTGAGCTTTATCGATATGATTGTTTTTACTGGCTTTCGAAAATCTGGTCTAAACTGTGGGTATCTGCACAGCGTAAAACGTATAATTGTATAAAAATATATTTTCTACCTATAGGTATACACTATACAACATGTAGATTCTATTGTATAAAAATATTATAAAATATTGGTATATGATACACTTAAAGTGGGCATAACAGAATCTGTATTTTAGTTCTTAAAATATTGTCACATGTTATGGTTATTGAACTGTGACCAATAATTTTATTGTATTTTTATTTGCGTTTCGTCTTTTTAAATAATGTTATTGTTTATATTAGAATTGTTAGTTTTAATAATAATATTGCAAGAAATGTCACATTGACAGATGAGACGATTTTATTTTGTAACTGCTGTCGATGAACGTCCGTAATCATCTCCAGGACTAGTCTTATCTGAGGCGCTACAGATGCGTTACTACCTCTGGGACTAATTTGAAACGTCTCGAATGAGTGCATCACTCTTCTCTTTAAATCAGAAGAGGTACTCAGAACTGTAGCTGAACATATATGCACTATGTACATTATTAAGTATTGATCAAGTGATTTGACGTGTGCTTTGAGAATAAAAAATAACCGTCATTAATTTTGCTTGTCATGTTTGCTTGCATACCTTCTCAACTATCATTTTTTTTCTACACAAAATCAAAATTTAAAATCAATCTGGAATATATTGTTCCAGTTACTGTCGGTTGATTTATATAACTGCTTTCCTCTGTTATACGTTAATATTAGAAGCACTTAATCCAAATTTCTTGGAACTTTCTAAAGATAGAGACACTAGTTATAGCCCAGAAAATCCGATTTTAATATTTTTTATGAATTTAATAAGAAATATCGATATCAATAACAAAAATAAACCTATCGATCATCAACTAATAAATTGCCCCATCACTAGCGATAAATCTGAGCCGCTAAAGAAGCTTACGTCATTGACATATTGTTTATACATCAGAGACTGTCGGACGAGTGACAGCACCGGTGCATGTAGTATTGTGTGGTTAGGGGACAGATGAATAAATATGGGTGTGTACTACTATGCCCTCAGAAGCGCAAAAGTGGTTTAAAAAAAAAAAAAAAAAATTATGGCTTCGGAGAGTCTAAGAATGTATGCACCTTATGATCTAATCCGAATTACGTTAACTTTATTTAAACTAGTGATGTGCCGGAGATCCGTATCCGTATTCGCGGATATCCGGAGCATGAAAAAGATCTGTATCCGTTACTTTTTAGGCGGATCTCAAACGAATCTTTTATACCTAGATATTATCACATTCATATTATGTACAGGCGATAAGGTAGCAATGAAATAGTGTTAAATTTCACATTGTTTATAAATACCTAGTATCCGACCGAAGGTCAATTTTTGGCCGAGGCCGAAGCCAATTGTCCGGCTATGGCCACAACCTTCGACTTAAGGAAACGTAATTAACTCGTACTAAGTGCACAGGCAGACACATGTCAATAAAGCAACTGTTGTTTAAAGGACACGCGCACAGAAATTTGTATGAATTAGAGATGTGCCGGATCGTTAAAATTATAGATCCGCGGATACGGATACGGAAACGGATCTTAGCTTTAAAAAATACTTTATAATTACTTTTAATTTACTTCACAATGTTCGATGGAAACGTAAGCAATGTCTGTTGTAAGGGAACGTAATAAACTCGTACTAACACTGGTATTGATAATTTTGCTGTTGCCTCTCTTGTGAGTGGTCACTGCTAATAGGTGGCATACTAAACCTTAAATAGGACTTGCGGTCGACCACATGCATTGCGAGAAGGTATAACTTCAAACTTACTCGTTACAACTAATTACATAGTGGAACTCTAAGGGAATCGCTGACTCTCACACGTGTATGCTAGTCGGGCCAGAGAACTAGGTTGCAGATGCAGCATTGACGTCAATCACGCGGTTTCCTTAGACCTACGGAAGGCCCCCACGTTATTCTAATCTCAAACTTCGAGTTAGGGTCGCTCACTTAGTTTAATATAAAAAAATAGTAATTAATGTTTTTTTTTTTAATTTTAAATTAAATTAAATTTAAATCAACTTTGGTCTTTCTTAGGAACCTCCGGCCGCAGCTAACGTAATTAACTTTAATACCTAATTTAGTTATTATTGTTCCTATTGTATATATATATATATATATATATTTAATTGTCAGTCATTTTAATTAATGTTTTAGTATTAGTTGCTCCCAGCGTGTATTTTACACCTGTAATTGAGGTGACACTTAGATTTAACTTCAATGTGATATGTCTAGATAATGTATAAGTGTTCAATTTGTTGGTGTAATCCAATAATAAATAAATAAATAAACTTGCATGTTTGTTTTTACTAATATAGAAGTAGAACACGACCATAGACCAGTTCATGGAATGTTGGCAATGTCGCCCATGGACATCATGAACTCCAGACAAGTTAGACTCCAACTCAAGGTGGAACATAGACGCGTTCCAACTCAGGACTAAGTTGGAATGCCATCTAAGTATAAATATATATGTCTTCCTTACAACAACGATAGGCTTATTATGAATTTAAGTAGCAGCATGCAATAGCAGTACAGTGCACACCTAATGTTCCAGATACATTGTTGAACTCAAGTACTATTATCATATTACAGTGGAAAACGAGCGTACAGTCTACCCGATGGAAAGTGGGCACTGCCGCCCATAGGCATCTTTTTTTTATATATAGTATGGAAGTAGCAAACGAGCATGCAGCCCACCTGATGGTAAGTGGCTATCGCCGCACATCTGCAATCAACTCTAGGTAAGATCAGAGTCTCACTTAAGGTTAGCCACAGATGCGTTGCTACCCCTGAGGACTAAGATGGAATGCCTCGGAAAAGTATGTCTCCCTTACCACACCTTTCAGACCAGAACACAACAGCGCAAAACACTGTTGTTAGGCAGAAATAGGTGTGACGGTGGTGCCTCCGGAGTCGAACCACAAAGAATTCTACCACCTTCAAAATCTGTTACATCTGTAAGCAACTTAGAAATACTTACAACATATAAAACAGCTCCTATCTGATGCTGATCACAGATGCATTGCTACTACTCTCGAGGGCTAAGATCGAGGGTCGCCTTATTTATAAATGAACCGGCAACCACACTTTTCTACCGAAACGCAAGAACTGCTTCGCGCTAGTAAGAGGTGTGGCGGTGACACCGTCCCTGTTGTGCTGCACTGGTTTTACTACCTGGAAAACTTTTCTGTTCTACTGCTAGTAATCAAACACAGGTCCATTGGTATCTAAAAGGACTAATGTAGTATTATGTCCCCAAACACAACAGCGCTAAACACCTTTGGTATCAAGGAGCAACAGTTGCGATGTTTGTGCCACTACAGACTTTTAATACCTTATCGTTTTTATAGCCGACTACGTCAGAAGAAGGGTACAGTTCTTCGAGCGGATGTATGTATGATTGTTTGTTTGTATGTATGTCCATTTCCTTGGCACGCCCTACAACCCAAACAGCTTGACGGATTGTGACGTATGACATATCATGGAATCGTCGCATTTTACAGAGTGACACAGGCTATATAATGAAAAAAATGGCGCCTGCAAATAGGAGAAAAGGTAAGGAGGGACGACTTTTTTAATATCACACCAATATGGGTATTAAATGAAAGCTAGTAAATAGACCATACTAAAAATGTGTACATTAGAATACTTTTACACATATTATCATTTTAAAACTCATGTAAAGCGTCAAATTAAATTGAAAAAAAAATCGCCTTAAGCAGTCGGGTTTTTTTAATACCTTAACAATGTTAGGTACTAATTAGCAAGTAGCAAACAATCATATATTCCACCCAATTAAGTGATAAGGTAACGTGAAGAGCCAGATAGAAGGTCTTCTCAAGAAGGATTCCAATTTTGTCACTTGTAGAAATTTAAAGAATTTGAAAGTTAAACATTTATCAATCCAGCCATCCAAGCTCCTAATTACTATGAATTAAGACATAATAACAAGAATTCTTTATCTCATTATGACCGACATGTATATCCATTTGCAAAAAATAAAAATGGCAACCGCTAAAAACGTAGGCGTGGACCCTAATTTGATAATTAACGCGCCGACCATTAAATCGAATTATCTATGACACGTTCACTCAAAGAAGAAAAGCTAACTACTCTTTGAGTAAAGAACCAGTATATATAAAACTCTAATAACCGATACATAAACCCTGTAAATACCCATTTGTTAAGACTTAAGAGCGGGGAAGGAGGCGAAGTTACACTGGTTGCAAGTTATTAGAAATATTGCTGAATCACTTTGGTAGACACTTGGTATTGATATTATGAAGTGGTTCGGCTAAAATGTTCCCACGATCGCGAATTTGATAAAGGCCTTGTAAGTAATTTTTGACACACTTTTGTTTTGATATAGGGATTAAAAAAGATAGAGTTCCCGACTTATTTGTTACATTTAATGCAAATGGTATATATTTTCGTGGTTTTATTAACACGGTCAAAATTTAGTCACCTCGCATCTATTTGTAGCTTATAAGAACAGTACCTATTAAGCCATGCTATGATGTTCGAAGGGTGTGATAAGGAAGACTTGCACCAGGCATTCCAACTTAGTCCTTAGGGGTATCTACATAGTATCGCATCTGTGACCGATCTAAAATCAGACAGACTTTAATCTTATCTGGGGTTGATGACAGATGTCACGGGCGATTACTCTTTCACGCAAAACTTACTTTTCAGATGTCACTGAAATTTGGCACATTGATAGTTTATGATATACATATATTATGGTGATAAACTGGACGAAAAGTGCAGAGCCGCGGGTATACGGTAGTCATTTAAAAATGCAAGCGACATGGCACATAAGCTAAGCTTTTCCGCAAATATTTTACCAGGAATAGATTAGTGTAAAACGACACTAGATAAGATAAAAGACACTAATTAATATTTTTACACGTGCAATGTTTGTTTTAGCGTAATGGCTTAATTACTTATGCGAAATGATTAATTGTTGCATACAATTAAGAAATTACTAATCCACTTTGATATGTATATTAAGGTGTGATAATGCATGTCATAACGCCACACCTAACTACGGTAACATAAATAAAAAGTAAACTGTTGGTTCTGTTATTAATTATACTATATAATTAAACCACTATAATTATTTATATATTATTGGTTTTTCATTACATTTCTTGCTTCATCTCCATAACGAAACACCTTACGAAGTGGAAACGTCAACTTGGGTAAAATCAATGATTTTCTGAAATTTTTCTATAATATAAAAGTATGGAATAACATTATTATATGTTTTATTGAATAATAGTTACACTCTTATAACGAAATTTTGAATTAAACCGAGTATTTTGAAAAAAAAAAGAGAAAACAGGGTATTAAAGAGCATTCAAAGTTATCTTAAGTTTTGGGTAACTTTGAACAATTTTTTATAATAAAAATCATTGAATTTTCATAACTTTAATATCACGGGTAACATTGAACCCTTAATCTGAAAAAAATAGAAGTATGAAACCAGTCTTATTCAAAGTTACAAGGAAATTCAAAGTTACTTAACTTTACTGTAGTAGATATATATATTAACTTATTACAACTGTTTAAAAAAAGTTACACTAGGGCAAACTTTATGCCTACATCGTCTACTAGTAATGCCTGACTAGTGGGGAACTGAAAAATATGCAGCATGTGTTGATTTTAAAGTTAACAATAATAATAGATAATATACTAACTTAAATACATGCAATATAACAAAATATACCATACATAAAATAAATCTGTAAATAAATATATACCAATACATAGATAAATATAAAATGAAATTATGGATGATTGAGAAACAATGGTCGTGTTCAGGAAATGGGTACGGACAAAAAAAAACTTTACGTTCATAGCTTTACACTAGTATTTTCTCCTGTATCGTGGGCACCATGGACGCACAAAAATACGAATACACAAACACTGAGACCCAGAACAGAATCTAAACTCATCATTTAAATTTTTTTTCTGGCATCGAAACCGGCACCCACTGCATGTCAGACCGGTATGGTGACCGCTCTGCCACGCGGGTCGTCAAATTTTTATTTATTTCGATTATTGAAGTTTTAAAGGTTTCTATTATTATAAGAATATTAGACTTTTGATTTCATTTCATATGATATCATTAGGTTATCTAATGTGTGTTAAATTTCTTTATAACATGGAAATAGCAGACGAGCATACAGTTCACCAGATGGCAAGTAATCACTGCCGCACATGGACGCCTTAAGCGACTCTACGTAGAGCTGGGATTCCTGGAGTCTATTAAATATATGTTGCCACTTCAAAAGATGATTTGAATAAGACGGTCGCTTCATAATGTAAGTCAGCTGTCAGTTACCACAAGTCTATTTGATATTTTTTGGGTAAAAAACAGGTTATTTTGTATGTGCGAGTCAAGTCAATCCAAATCGGTTTAGTAGGTACCTACTTTGAAAGTTACCTAGGAAAAATGGTCTCGTATATTATATATGTATTGTATGTGCAAATTTTATAAGTGTATTGTGCAATTTTTATAATCCTATGACGCTATCTAGTATGTAGAATATAAAAGTATTGTCATTTGTCTCTGTCCGTCAATGTCTTAATGTCTTCGTGTAACATTTCGGGGTACCTGTAACACAGGTCTAGAACCTAGTACAGAACCCTTGCGACTTGTATGAGTTAATGTGTTTTATCAATAACAGTATTTTTATTTTATTTATTTATTTGTAAGAAAATATGGTTTGGTGCAATGTTGTTTCTCTGATAATATAAAATACATATTCCAATGTGATATTTATGAATTAATTGATTATTTTTTTATGCGCAAACGAGCAAGCGTGCCGTCTGATGGTAAATACTCACATCGCCCCTGGAGGTCTGTAACTTGATATATGTAGAACAGGAGTTCTATCTGAAGTCGACCACTGATGCGCTGTTACTCCCGAGGATAGTTGCCTCATATATAAGTTTTTGTATAGATAAATATTTTAAGCATTTTTTCATATGTAGGTATGTAGATATACCTAAAGGCATTAACCAGTCATGTATTAAAATAAGCCTTAATTAAACTCAAAGTAAACATTGTAAATTGGCACAATAAAGCAATAACAGCGAAGTGCTATTTGGCGTGACTCCCCATTCGTATGCTTTGTTTTATTAAGCCCTATAACGAATAAAAGTTTTATTGGAACGAATCTGAAAAGTAAATATTTAGGTAGGTAACTGAGAAATATATACACAGAAAGAATTAAATACCTATGATTATAGACTATTTGAATATTTGAAGGTGGTAGAACTCTATGTGGTTCGACTCCGGAAATACCACCGCCACACCTATTTCTGCCTAATAACAGCAGTGTTATGCGTTCCTGTGTTCTGGTCTGAAGGGTGTGGTAAGGGAGACATACTTTTCCGAGGCATTCCATCTTAGTCCTCAGAGGTAGCAACGCATCTGTGGCTAACCTTAGGTTACCTTTTTTCTAGTGACCGGGGGGAAACCTACAAAAGGTAAACCGCCGTGGGAGAGACTCCGGGTTATATGGGATTTTTACCCACTAAAACGGTAGCCTTCCTCAGCACTTGCAGGGGATGCCGGGATCTCCTGTGGAACGCGCCGGTGTCCCTTAGCGCGGCGCCCCTTACGGGCTCATCACTTGGGGGACGTGCACCTGTCTCCCTACACCTTCCGCTGTCTGCGACGACATGCAGCCACACATACCGCCGTCCTTCTAGGGGTTGCTGGCTGGGCGGTTCGAGCTCCCACTCTAGCCGCCCGCAATCCCAGAAGCCCCCTTCTCGCTTCTTACGACAGGCAAGGGATACCGTAGACGTATTCTACTCCCCGGCTACAAGGAGAAACCTTAGGTTACCTAGGGTTGATTACAGATGTCCATGGGCGGCAGTAGCTATTTATCATTAGGTAAACTTCACGCTCGTTTACTACAACTATTTTATAACAAATAAAAACGTTTCGCTATTTTCCTTCCTACAAAAAGCGACTAGAACCTTTAAGTGCCAATAACACCGTCACAGCTACGCCAGCTGGAGTCAACTTTCGCATAAAATTTAATAAAAGCAGTTTGACGTGTCATAAAATCAACAACATTTAGAAAATACCACCTGTTTTCACACTTATAAAAAGTGGATAGCTCGTTTTATTAGAATCAACTCGAATAGGCATTTTGAGTTTTTAATTAAGTTTAAATAAGCTTTTGAAATATTTATGCTTTACAAGCTTATTTCCGCAGCTCCGTTTGCTTCGGTAAAGTTTACCATCGTAATGAGTATCCCGTTTTAATCCAGGTCATAAACTATCTGAGTGCTTAATTTAAACGAAATTCCAGTACTTTTTGCATGAAAGAGTGACAAACTCACATACATTCTTTTGCATTTTAACATTAGTAAGATAACAGCAGTGTTAAGCGCTAATTTAACACATTGTTTAAAAGGTGTTGTGGTGTGGGAGAAACACTATATGCGGCATTTTAACTCGGTCTTATTTTTTATTAAAAAAATCTGGAAGTAGCATACAGTCCAGCTGATAGTAAGTAGCCACTGTCGCTCATGGACATCTATAATCAAAACCAGATAAGATCAGGCTCATCTGAAGTTAGCCACAAATAACTGCTACACGTAAGGACTAAGTTTGGGCGCCTCGGATACGTATGTCGTCCTTACCATAGCCTTTAGACCAGAGCGCAGCAGCGCTTAACACTGCTTTTGTTAGGCAGAAATAAGTGTGACGAGGGTGGGTCCGAAGTTGAACCACATAAACGACTTTTAAACGACGCTTCTTACGGGGTAGTCCTAGTAATCCTAGTGATACTCTAATCATATCTGGGATTGATACGCGCACGATTGATAAGAACACTGAGTACATTAATGGATTTCTAAAGTAACTTTCATTTGCATCTCCAACTCTATAAAAATATTATTGATATTATTTTGGGGTAATATTGAATTAAATGCTACTTTAAGCATAATCTCAAGCAACTTTTTTTTTTATAGTACGGAAGTAGCAAACGAGCATGCAGTCCACCTGATGGTAAGTGGCTACTGCCGCCCATATACATCTGTAATCAACCTTAGGAAGATCAAAGTCTCACCTAAGGTTAGTCACAGATGCGTTGC
>MOOZ01000316.1:233807-255379 GCA_002930495.1 Cecropterus lyciades
ATAGAAGGTATATTAGATGGTATCGGTACTGATAGGTAAGGTAGAATATTACCAGATGTCAAGCACGGGTCCCATCCATTAAAAAATTTTAATCCCCTTAAAATTTTTTAATGGATGTGAAATTGCGAGAAAACTGCATTAAATTAAATAAAACATGTTTCTATCCTTTTGAAGGTCCTCACGTGTGATTAGTTGGGGACACAAATCTGACTAGATCAAACTATGTACGAGTTCTAATTATAAAAACAACAACATCGAAATGTGTTATAAAATACCAAATTGTATTAAAGTAGAATATTTTGTTAATAATTTATTTTACACTAAGATGCCTGTCTTAGGTTCATTACTCTGTGATAATTTTATTACTATTAAGCACTATCGTTATTAACGTACGTTAGGTATTAAGTAGTATCCATTCAGTTAACTAACACAAATTACCTAACTTAATACTTAAATGCGTTATTTTATATCTAGGTATCTTTTTTTAAATATTAAAGTAGGAACGAGCGTGCATAATGCAGTAACGATAAGTGGTCACTGCCGTCCATGGACATCTGTAAGTAATTCATATAGAACAGTAATACATCTGAGTACTAAGATGGTCATGGTAAAGTAAACCTTAATAGGTGGTATATTTGAAGGTGGTAGAACTCGTTGTGGTTCGACTCCGGGAGCACCACCGTCACACCTATTTCTGCCTAATAACAGCAGTGTTATGCGCTGTTGTGTTCTGGTCTGAAGGGTGTGGTAAGGGAGACATACTTTTCCGAGGCTTTCCATCTTAGTCCTCAGGTGTAGCAACGCATCTGTGGCTAACCTTAGGTGAGACTTTGATCTTACCTAGGGTTGATTACAGATGTCCATGAGCGGCACTAGCCACTTACCATCAGGTGGGCTGCATGCTCGTTTGCTACTTCCATACTATAAAAAAAAGGTACTTGCATGGCGGTTATTGTTATTAGAGTGGTAGAATTCAGTGGTCATTTAGAATCCTAAGCACGCATTACTGAATTTTCAAAAAATAAAATACGTCTTAGAAATAAATTATATCACGTGCTGTAACGATAAATAAGACATCATAAGCAAATCATTTAAGCCAAAAGATTTTTAATAAAAAAGGTTGTTACGTTAACGTGGAATCTATAAATGTGAAAGTTTAACCTGAGGATGGTCACAGACACTTTGCTATCTAATAGTAGGTACCTATTAAGTTGGAACATAACGAATAAGTATGTCTCCCTTTCCAATTACAGATAAGAACATATTATTTAACATTACTAATTCTGTTATTAGCCAGAAATAAGTATGGATGTGCCGAAGTGGAACCACAAAAGGAACCTTAAAAAGAAAAACTGCTACATAAAAATCTATTAGTGTCCAAAAGTAATAGAAGGTACCCTAATCGTCATATAATAATTTAAAACAGGCTCATCAATTAAAACTAATGAATTCAATATCCCACATCAAGACCCCGCTCCGACCGTACTCCATTAAAATGCATTAAATTTTACCTCATATAAAATATAAACAATTATATAACTCCGTAGTAGTGAATTGATCCTAATTATGTCGAAATAGGCGTTAATAGAACACCTAATGGTCATTTTTATGACCCCAATGCGCCGACAAAGAGCCTTCCGTTGTTTTTATTGACCCGCTTTTTTCCGATCTAAGTTTTTGAGTAAACAACTCGGATAGGATACTTCAATCCGTCAATTTGAGCCTCTTAAGCCTTGGTTGGGCAATGCCTACCTCGATGCGACACCACACACGTGAAAATAGATAAAAGATTTGAAACATAGAGTGTTGTTTACCCTATGACCAGCTGACTTACATATTAGGCCATCTGAGACCACAGAAGTGACTAGACATCTTTGATCCGCGTAAAATATTAGGTGGTAGGACCCCTATTCTGTAAGAAGTTGGTTACATGTCCATGGGCAATTGACCACTTACCATTACGTGGGTTGCATGCTCGTTTGCTACTTCTATATTGTGTAAAAATAAATTTGAATACCAACAATAACATTTTTGAAAACGAGCTCTTAGTAACGGCATTTTTAATTTCTCAGAAAATCCTTTCATCTGATACCATATCATAGGGTGCTAAAAAAAAATTGGTCTGCTATCTTGGGGCGTCTGCTATATTGGATATTGAAGGAGGTAAGCGAATAACGGGTTATCATACAAACTAAACATGTACCTATGCAAAAAAATCGGTTGAAGTAAACAGGTTTTCTGATTTGTGTTAGACTTCAACGAACTAAAAAGGCAAATTAATACAAACAAATATTTACAAGTATATATAAACTTGTAAAAACGTAAATTTACAAAGGATGACTGACTGATGTCTTAATTATATAAAATACTTGTATTTTACTTTGTATTTTATGAGTTTTTTAAATTTACCAAAATATACGTGACATGTTACCAGTGTATTAGGTTTTATAAGTGACTATTATAAAAACAATTTTATTACCAATCGTGTCGATAAACGATTTACTTGAATATATTTCCGGCCAATTGAAAATATTGGAGAACACACAACACACAAAGTATTGCATAAGCTGCTAGAGAAAATCTGGAGTAATTTGGGGTAGACGTTCAACTGAATATACTCGTACGATATGTTGTAAGATTAGTAGGTATATATTTAGAATCATTAGTGATCAAATAACGAGAAAATTAATGAAGTGTTTAATGACCTAAAATAAATGAGTAGATATTTCTTGTTACATTTAAATATAGCCCTAAATTAAATTAGATACGAAGGAGATTTATACTTACAAGTGGTAGATTTTTTTGTAGTTCGACTGAGGAAACACTACATAAGTAGTGGGCAACTGTATTCTGATTCGAAGTGTGCATTCTGTAAGTCGTATTACGATTATCTATAAAAAACGGTAAAATCACGTTAATTGTATAGGAGCCCCCTATAAATATTAATTTTATTCTGTTTTTATTTGTGGTATAGCGGCAACAGAAACACATCACTCATGAAATTTTAACGGTTTAGCTTTCACAGTTCATGAGGCTCTATGCCTGATGACAGACAGACGTACAGACGGAATCCAGAGTCTTCATAATAGAGACTCATTTTTACCCTTTGTATACGAATCTATAAAAACAGATATATATAATTATGTAAAATAGTATTAATAGTGAATTATACAACAACAGACTTACATATTAGCCCTCAGGAGTGGCAACGTATCTGTTGTCGGTAGTGTCTGACCGAAGCTTCGGCTTCGGCCACCTTCGGCCTAAAAAGCCACCTTCTGTTAAACCTTCGGCTTCGGCCAAGATAGGCTGAAGTTTTGGCCGAAGCACAAGGTTCTAGCAAGCGCCTAAATTGATCGAATTATATGGAATACATCGTGTATTCCTTATAGTTCGATCCGACACCGCGACACAGATGGCGAAGCGTAAGGGTAAGCGAATACTCCATTATGAGCTTGCGTCAATTGAGTACGAAAATCACATTATTCGAAATGTTATCATAGTAGGTTACAAATGCCCATAAGCGGCAGTTAAGCCACTTACAGTATGATTTTTTTTATAGTATGGAAGTAGCAAACGAGCATGCAGCCCACCTGATGGTAAGTGGCTACTGCCGCCCATGGACGTCTGTAATCAACCCTAGGTAAGGTCAAAATCTCACCTGCAGTTAGCCACAGATGCGTTGCTACCCCTGAGGACTAAGATGGAATGCCTCGGAAAAGTAAACGCTTCAGACCAGAACACAGTAGCGCATTACACTGCTGTTATTAGGCAGAAATAGGTGTGGCGGTGGTGCTTCCGGAGTCGAACCACAAAGAGTTCTACCACCTTCAAATTCAATGATGTACTGAATGCTCGTTTGCTACCTCAATTTTATATGAAAAATCATAATCATTTGATAATTGTTAATTAGACGTGTAAAATTAGTTAAAATTATTATCACTAGGGCAACATAACTTCAAAAAACCCGACCCTGTGGTAGTAACAACAAACAGTGTACCAGGGCCGCATCAGATGTAAAGAGATGATTTATTACGAGCTCCGCTCCGTCCTGGATTACTCGTATAATTAATTTCAAACGAAATATCATAATCATAACCTCGGGTAGGTGAATTTACTTTGAAGTTAACTTGTTTGTTATCTGCTTCTGATGGATAGATAGCTTTACACGCGAACTGTCTGTTTATAGTTTATGTGTCGGTTGCATTTGCAATACCTGTACCCATTTTTTTAATTCTTTTCTATTTACATACATTTCAAATTTAAAATATGTAACCATTATTAATTTATTATTTACATCTATTTGTGTTACGCTACATATATGTTTATCTATACTAATATTATAAAGCTAAAGAATTGTTTGTTTGTTTGAACGCTCTAATCTCAGGAACTATTGGTCCGATTTGAAAAATTCTTTCGGTGTTAGACAGCCCATTTATTGAGGAAGGCTATAGTTTATATATCATTACGCGAAGACCAACAGGAGCGGAGCACCAATGAAGAATGTTTCAAAAGCGGAAGTTTTTTTCTAATGAGAGCTTCCGCTGCATGCGCTGCGTTTTTGTTTTATATGGCAAAACAACGTTTGCTGGGTCAGCTAGTAATATTTTGGTACGTATTTCATTACCTATATAATTAGATATATCTTTAGTATCATTTATATAAGTAGCATAACAACAATATTATGTCGCATTATTGTGTTTCTTTTTGTTTGAAATACATGGGACAGTAATAAGCACATTTAATATAGATTTATTTTTGTTTTAAAACGACATAACGTTCGTGCTTCATTCATTTATCAGTCATTTGAAGTCCATTGCTCGACATAGTACTCCTTTAATGGTGGTTTTTGCCAGTAGTAACTTTGCTGTTATGTGTAACCATCAATTAAATGAGTAACAAAACTTATTGGATTTCCCATCACCTAGATTTGTCTCTTAGTCGCTTTTTGCGTCATCTTTGAAATGAAAAGGAGTGGTGGTATTCATGAGAGTAATCTAAACAACTTTAAGGTATTATTAATCAAATCGAAAAACGAAAAATAACCTTTCATATTCAGCTGATTTGATATGAATATTAATTGTGTTACTAGCACCTAGACTATAACTTCAAAATACTAATAAAGGTGACGTTTCACAGATATTGGATGCATAACTTTTACGAGCTCTGAAAGCGTTAATGGTTTAATCTCTTTGAATCTATTTCATTGCGCTAAACATCCTTTCTGAATAGTAAACAAAATACGGGATACCTATATTATAAAGTTCAACAATAAATCATTAAATAAAGCGAGCATGATATCACTGTGGTTTTGTGTGTTGTGGTTTTTGGGTTATATTTATTTTTTAAGACAAGCATATATTAAAAAAAAACGTAAGGGGTTAGGTCTAGTCATTACCGTAGCTATTATTAAGGAGGGAGTCCCACAGACAA
This sequence comes from Cecropterus lyciades, assembly GCA_002930495.1. NCBI lineage: Eukaryota > Metazoa > Arthropoda > Insecta > Lepidoptera > Hesperiidae > Cecropterus > Cecropterus lyciades. The sequence continues at coordinate 239,241 of MOOZ01000316.1, forward strand.
AGGCTAATTAGTTTCTGAATTTTTTCTTATACTATACCAGGGGGTGGAAGTGGACCTGAACAGACCAGACAGGTAAAAAATGCATAAATATCTCATTTTTTTATAGTAGCAAACGAGCAACCAATCTATCCGATGGTAAGTAGCCACTACCGCCCATGGACACATGTAAGCAATTTCATATCGAACAGGGGATCTGAAGTCGATCACAGATGCGTTGCTACTCCCGAGGTCTGAGATGGTCGCCTCCTACATATATCGTTTTTCTTTTTTTAGATAGTATGGAAGTAGCAAACGAGCATGCAGCTGATGTTAAATGGCTACTGCCGCCCATGAGCATCTGTAATCAACCCTAGGTAAGATCAAAGTCCCACCTCAGGTTGCACAGATCCGTTGCTACCCCTGAGGACTAAGATGGAATGCCTCGGAAAAGTGTGTCTCCTTTACCACACTCTTCATACCAGAACACAACAGCACATATCACTGCTGTTATTAGGCACAAATAGGTCTGGCGGTGGTGCTACCGGAGTCGAACCACAAAGAGCTCTACCACTTTCATAGTGCGTCTTACGTGCAATCGCCTGGCGGCTATTTAGCCTGATGCACTCATCATTTCACCAATGATTCCAAAAGGTTCCGTGGCTGACACAAAATATAAATAATGTAATATATCCGTCCATGCAGTATGTTTTATTATATAATTGTTTGTTTTTTGTAAGTATAAAACGACAAAATATAAAAAAATGTGGGTATTAATGTTTCGGTCAGTACAAAATACCAAAGAAACAATATAGGTATAATATTATACATATTTAGAAAGTATTAAGAATTTGTCAAAAGACATGATTCCTCTAATTTAAGCAGATACTTAACATCAAATCAGATGTTAAATAGATCCAAATAATATTATTATCGGCTTATTTCATAACCAACTTATAATAACAGTAAGTAACACTTTTATTGATATTTCAATAAGAGTTATATTACACCTGATATCCGCATGCTACAGTTGTGAAGCAAATCTGTCTCTTGATGGACGCAAGTCCTTCCGATAAAAAGGAACTGTAGCGTATTAGTAGGGTTACCATCACTTCGTAACAGTTGGGATATCCTTATTCTACACATTTTTCAATGAAGGTCCCGAAGATACAAGTTTTAATCTAGTTTTTATTTTTTTGCGTTTTGGTATTATAAAAACGAGGTTACTGAAATGAGTTATTTTGAAAATACATACTGACACTACAGTTTTATTTATTTGTTCATATTTTATATGTAAGTAATGGATAAAATATTGTTACAAAAGTGTAACGAAATAAACTCTATCAATTTGATGGTGGTAGATCTATATGTGGCGTATTACTAGTGTCCGACCGAAGCTTCGGCTACGGCGTCCCCGTCGTCAAAGGTTTTTAGCAAGAGCTAAAACTGAAGGACCTAGAAGTTCAGTTGTAGAAGTCGTTTACATACAATCAACATAGATAATTATATAGAAAAGTTTTTTAAATCGTAAAAAAATCACTTTTAGCCAATTTGGAACTGTTTCTTTAGGTTTTTGAACCGCTACGGCTACGACGAAAAATCGACCTTCGGTCGGACACTACTTATAACATAATATTAAACCCCTTTGTGTTTAAGTGAATGACGTATACGGAATAGATTCTTAGAGACATTCCAATTTAATCCTTAAATGTGGCAACGCAAAAGTAGCCTTTGCTTTGCTATACAGTAAATCTCCTTATTCACGGGGGTTACTTTCCGTCCATAAGCCGGGTATACAGAAATCGAATGACCTAAAGTACGTAGTACTTAAAAAAAGCTGACGTGCTAACAGAAGGCGCCGAATTTGTTTACTTGTACCAACTATATACGAAAATGATGATTTTTTTGCGGCGAATACAAGAACATGGTCACATTTCCTTCTATCTGCGAATATTGAAACGCAAATGCGGAAACTGTGAAAGGTTTAAAGATCTTTATTCTCATAAAAGACAAGTTATCACTTACACGAGAATCATATGAATATGTTACAATTTTAAAAACTCCGCTGTCACATTGAGTTATACATAATTGCTTAATATAGCGTATTACTTTAAATTAACATTTAAACATTAAGTATATATTGATGTAGTTTTTTCTTAAAAATATATAATGATTGTTAATTTTTTATATGCGAGGATATTTTATTATACTGTGGAAGCTCCTTAAAACCGTTAAAGCTCGTTAAGTTTTGACTGTATTTATATTTAAAAATAAATGATGGATTCTTGGCTTCCTTTAGGTCCTTTCAGCTGGTTTCCTTTCACTTGTGGAACCTACTCATTAGTGTTTATCTTACGAATCAATTGATACGCGGACTTATCGCGCCGAAAGCTAATACGACAAGGTACTTGGAAGATTAAATACATGTCGGGCCAAGAACATGAACCCAGAGTACTAATCGGTATAGAGCGCGTCTATGCCACCAACACGTTGGCATGAATCGTAGGCAGACATGTGTACCTATACTATATGTCATAAATTAGTTGTGTAATATAGATAACAAGTATGTACTAAGTTTTATAGCACATTTTATTAGAATAATGATATTTACTATTGAAATATAAAAAGTAGCTAACTCACTCCACTTGAATTTGTTTTGTTATAGGGTAAGTGACTATTGCTTCCCATGGACATCTATACTCAATTGATGATAGTACGGGAGATTTAAGGTTCTACGCTTGGGGAAAGAAGAGAGCTTGATCAAAGATATGAGTTCAAAGAATTTGATGGTGAACAAAAGGTCTACAGACCTATAAGGAAGGTGCTGTTTTCAAGATCGGAGGACCGACCTTGGGCCTTCTATTTTTTAGATTTGCTGTGTATGTATCTGAAAGATCTGAAATCAGATTCAATGAAAAACATAGATCAGAAATTTCATCTGAAACATTGCGCATATACGTGACTACCCCTGAGGAATTAGTTCAGATGCGTAAAAGAAACATTTGAAGTACTGATCAATGAACAATGATTTTTTCTTACCTTAGTGGTGTTCTGACTTGTGCGTTCAGTTCATACCTAAGTAGGCTGACTTTATATTTAATAATCGGTGACGCCTCTGAGTATACGAACAAACGAGGCAGGACAACAATGCGCGGCTCGTTTGATTGGATTGAGGGATTGTGCTCGTTAGCTTAGCGACTATGTCGGCATCAGGTAATGGATATTGTTGGCTGATCTGTTATACTTGGTATTAATGAACCAAGAAAATTTTAATGTGATCGAATTCTTTGTGCATTGTTTAGTCCTAAGAATATTTTTAACCCGTGCGCGATTTTATACCTGGCTGGAATACGACACCTCGAATGTAGTGTGTATAGATCTTTTGACGTATAAAATCGTTTTTTTTTTTGTTTAAATTTAATTATAATACTTATTAACAATATCTTGATGTTAAATATCGGACAATAGTTCTTTCTTTCATATTTTACACACATTTGAAAGACGTTGCTCGCAGAGACAAGCGAATGACGCTTGCAGAATGTTTCTAGGGCTTTGTATTACTCTTCAAATTATAACACAGCACCGGATAAGATTGAAGTAACAAACAAACATGCATCAATCTTATAGTATTTAGTATTTATCGCTGCCGCCTATGTACATTAGTAACCAACTCTATATACCTAGAACACAAATGCGTTGCCACTTCTGAGTATTAAGATGGTCGCGTCCTAATTATATTAGTCGTTCGGTATCCACATCCTCCCACCGCAACGCCAGGACTGTTTTAAGAAGTAAAATAGTATCCTCAACACCTGCGGACTGCTGACAAATAGCCCCTTTTGGAGAGGTCTATGTCCAGCAGTGTAAATCATAAGGATGAATGGATGGATGCAATTGCATTCTCGCTTGCTAATTGTATAGTATAAAAACATCGATGACGACAAACCTCGACACAACACATTTGAAGGTGGTATAACTCGTTGTGGTTCGACTCCGGAAGCACCACCGCCACACCTATTTCTGCCTAATAACAGCAGTGTTATGCGCTGCTGTGTTCTGGTCTGAAGGGTGTGGTAAGGGAGATATACTTTTCCGAGGCATTACATCTTATTCCTCAGGGGTAGCAACGCATCTGTGGCTAACCTTAGGTGAAACTTCGATCTTACCTAGGGTTGATTACAGATGTCCATGGGCGGCAGTTGCCACTTACTATCAGGTGGGCTGCATGCTTGTTTGCTACTTCAATATTATAAAAAAAAAAAACACGACAACATTCTCAACAAACCAATTACATAGACTAGTCAATAAAGCTAAACCTAGCAATTATTTCGCGTAGGAAAGGCCAGTCCTCGAACTATCCGTCACTCGCCACACTAATCGCCCAATAAACGCCCATTTACAACATAATTGTACTTTAATATACCCACACGCCTAAAACATGACAAAACCACTTCATTACATCCTATTGTTGCGATTTCACTCCACTTCCAATGGCCATTGTGGGATAAATACCATAGATGTGCTTTATACGCCGAGTCGAGTTCTCGATTTTTGGTGCAATTTTTTTTACACGCTAAGGGTTTGTGTTCACGAGACGGAAGAAACATTTTCGTCCATATGACGAACGTTTTGGATTCAGTTTTTTCAAGTTAAATTTTGTTTTTAATTAGCTTTGTGGTAATTATGGAATTAATAAGTGAATAACTAATAATATGAAGTAGTCAAATAAACCGCCTTTTTTTAAAGATTTCTAATTTTTTTGTAGATACACGCTTTCTACACTCATAGCTACACACTAGGATTTTTACCTGTGTCGTGGGCGCCATGGACACACAAAGACGAATACACAAACACCCAGACCCAGAACAGAAACCTAAACTCATCATTCAGATTTCTGTCTGGCCGGGGATCGAACCCGGGACCCACCGCGTGTCAGACCGGTATAGTGACCGCTCCGCCACGCGGGTCGTCAATAAGTAGTATAAAACATTTGTAATATTGTGCGTATAAATATATCTTTTAACAAATATGTTAATGGTTTTTATTTACTAAGCGATGTTAATTTTTCTGAGTTTTTAAGTTATGTAGGTGTAATATTTTATTATTAATGTAAAATATTTATTAAGTTAAATATTTAAAACATCATTTATTTCTTTGTTCTTACTTTTGGTATGACCGTGTGGTAATTATGACAGCCATTTTAGGTGGTTTATTAATTAAATTAAACTTGCGCAATACTTTATTACTCATTTTTTGTATGCAACGTAGGTATTTTTTACAAAGAAAAACATATCCCCTTTTTCTGGTTACATAAAATGAAATTTAACTCTCTATTTCGTGTGCACGACGCCTAACGGCAAACGTAGTTGCAGCCTGTGTGTTCTCGCTGATAATAGGAAGAGAATGTGCGAACTAATTTATCATTCGGACGAATTCTCTTGTTAATTCGTCACAGCGAAGGCTTTCGGGTCAGTCCGCCGCAAGGGATGTTAATGTGAGAAAAAACTTTATTATAATGCCCATTGGGGATTTATAATGGATGGTTTTGCGAAGCGATTAACGTTGCAATGTGATAGTGAGAGAGTTTAAGTATTTAATAGTCGCTACTGTATACTACGAACTGAATCGTGCCTTCAATGTATGTCTGTATGTGTGTATTATTATTATTTTTTATTGAAATTGGAAACGAGTATAACTACGAACTTTTTTACCAGAAACCGTAAAAGAAAATATCGTAAGGAAACTTACTTTTCTATCTTCACACAGTTCTTAAAGATATGTGAAGTTACTGAAAATAATATTATTCCGCTAAATATCTATTACCTTAATGATATTATGCTATTATATTTATTTATCCTGCATATTTATTATTTATAATAAAAGACAAAATATTACTCTTTTATGACATATTTATCGTATTTATTCTTTTACTAATTAATTACACCTAAAACTATCGTACTCTATTAAAACACATTAAATAAAATATACATAGAATGCATTTATCTTTTAAGTAAGGAGTATTTTAAAGGTGCATAAAATACCGATCACAGCAGAGCTCAGTATAGAAACTTACTTAACAAAAGCATTTGTTCGTTGCAAGTGTTAGCGTTGAGCGAATTGCAGCAAATTCGCTACAATTTGCTGCAAAAGTTCGTGTCCTTATAAAATCGACACATATCGCATTTTGGCAAAAATGGACCTGCATGCATGGCAAAATACATTATGAAGAAATATTACAATTGCGTTCGCATTGTTTTGTTGTCATTTCGCTTTGAAGGTGGTAGAACTCTTTGTGGTTCGACTCCGGAAGCACTACCGCCACACATATTTCTGCCTAATAACAGCAGTGTTATGCGTTATTGTGTTCTGGTCTAAAGGGTGTGGTAAGGGAGACATTTCCGAGGCATTCCATCTTAGTCTCCAGGGGTAGCAACGCATCTGTGGCTAACCTTAGGGTAGACCTGATCATATCTGGGGTTGGTTATAGATATCCATGGGCGGCAGTGGCCACTTACCATCATACGGACTGCATGCTCGTTTGCTACTTCAATATTATAAAAAAAATGTGGGTTATCTTTTCGCGCGTTAATATAGAGTGGTAACATTTATCTAGCACGTATTTTTCTAGCACGAAATTATCACAATTCAACTCGCTAGATGATAGACTATGGTATTAGAAGTAGTTTCATGCATTTATCATCAATTTGCTTTGCAATTATAATCAACTAGCTGAGCCCCGCGGTTATATCCGCATTTAAAAAATGTGTCTGGACACAGTTACATAAAGCCGAAATTTTTGACCTTATACAATTTTAACATTAGTAGCATTGTTTCAGAGAGGACTGATAGCAACTGACATTAGCGGCAGTGACGGTGGCTGCGTAGAGCGCGCGCGGTTTGTTAGGTTTTAATTTTTTGTGTGGTACCCCAATTACATTTTCTAAAATAAAAGTAGCCTAAGTTACCAGCTATCTAACAGTGAAAGTTCCGTCAAAATAGGTCCAGCGGTTTTAGAGATTGCTCAGAACAAACAGACAGACAGACATTACTTTATATCATAAAAAAAGCTTGTAAGGAGATTCTTTCTTATTAGAGTCAGATTAGATTGATTAAGATTTCCAGACTTATTCTGGCGACATAGGTGAGAGTATTCTTTAAACCACTTTCCGAATTATGTACAAAAATAAAAAAATTAGGGGGGCTCCCCATAGATGGAACTGAAACCTAAAAAAAATTTCATCTCACCTACACGTGTGAGCGCACTTGAAGCGAATGTTTTGTGGCCCTCGAGTTACAACTGTCGGCGCCGAGGGCGGTGCGTGCTGGCTTCGATAATTATAACTACTTAATTTAAAATTAAAGTGACGTTTTCATTATAATTATAACTGTTCATTAAATTATGTATGTATATATGACGACCTCTGCTGCAACTGTTAGGGAATGGGAAAGAAAAATCATATGAGGTAAGTGTATGTATTTGATGACCATTTTTATTTGGTGTTATTTAATCAAAGGTAAAAAACTAAATATATTAATAAAGTGAGAGTTATGGTAAAAACCTATTACAAAATACATAAATACTGTGTTTATGCGTATTTATAGGAAATCATTAACACATATTCATCACATGAATCTTATCGAAGGTTTGATGACTTTAGAAAATGCTTATTCCGCCTCGAAAAGTCCACCCGTAATATGCCTAAATAATACCTAATACTACTTATTTGAATCCCATAGGTTAGCAGCACTGCTAGTGCTGCTCATATTGTGTATCCAGAAATTTTGCTACTAATGCAAATACAGATTTACTGAGACTCGGTATCACAGGATTGCTAGATCTGAGAGGGGATGTGGCAGAATGGAGTAATGGTAGAAATACTATACAGTTTCCGAAAATGTATAACAGATGGCGCTTAAAATATATACGGCGTGGCGATCACCACTCCAATAATCAGGTTTGCGTGAGCCTATAGATGTTTCACATCAATAATAGAGTGTCCTGGTTTGAAGAATGTGGTAACTATGATATACTAATACCAGGCAGACTAAATTAATCCTTAGAGATAGCAACTCTGCCCGATGTCGGATAGGTCATAAATCCAATTTTTTGTTCACAGGCGGTTTTATCTTGATAGTTGGTTAGTCGTTGGTTTCCGTTCTATAGTCTACAGATGTTATAAAAAGGCTAGAGTGCCAAATGTTAAAAAAAATAAACTTAAACGGCCTATAAGCCGCTATTCAATTTGTAACTAAACCGTTACGTATAGAACATTTAAACTCGGCTTCATACAAAGCAACGAACACTTATTTACCATAAAGTATGATATAATTATCGAAAACTATAATAAACACAGATTATAAAGACTATTTAAATAAATAATTGCTTCCAACACCCACACAAAACATACGCCTTGTATCAAAAACAAATGTGCAGTAATAACATCCTATGTCTGGGGTGTAATTATTACGAATTATGTATAGCTTTCGAAATCACCAACTGTTATTCACCAGTATAGTTTGACCCCTGGATTGCTAAAAGTTAAGCCATGAAAAAGAAAAAAATCTTTAGGGACGATTCTTCTCGAAATTCTTCTTCTCGATTCTTATCGGGGTCTCAAAATCTAAATTTGATTTGTTTTATTGCAGTTCTGATATACATTAGCGAAAAAGGTAACCTGTCTTTGGAACACATCGTTACCTTGGAAACATCTTTATTAATTTGAAAGTAACAAAATATTACCTTTTTAATTTAAAAAAATATGTAAAAATGTTAAAACTTTCTATATTTCTATTCTTTTAAAAATGTTATTGCAATATAAAAAATCAAAACTCGATTTGGTGGTCCTGAGAACGAAAATCGATTGTTTCAATAATCGATTTGAGATTACTACCCTAACTCTACGGCGTAGGTAAAAATGAAACATTTATTTCCACTGTTAACTTTAGTTTGACGCAAGTAGAGTAGAGAATTCATTTATATATCGAAAGGGTATTTTGGTTTTAGACCAGGAGGGCTCCCAAGGGCCCTGTTAAATTTGGTTAACATACAAAGCAACATTACCTTACCCCAGTACCACCCCAACCTCAAAATTAAAGTATTAAATTTGGAACAAAGAAGCCAAGAATTTATTTTAAGGGTTCCTTGTCCAAAAGGTAAATACGGAAGCCTATTTACCTATGTATTTTAAACTATCGAAATCTATCCTTCTGTCACAGGACTCTGTGTCTTGAACCGTGATAGATATACACTTATTTTAAAACATATAGAAACATAGACATAGATAACACACATGGGCATTTTCTATTTTACTTTTTAAGTACCTACTATGGGGGCTATGATAATAAATAATAATAATAATAACAATTAAGGAAAAAAGTCAAAAGTTAAGGAGTACCCCATACAAGAAATCGGTACTTTTGACTTTTTTGATTTATTATTTATGAGTAGACGGTTTAAATGTTCAAAATGCTTGTAGCTACTTCTAATAAAATTGATGGCACGGATCCTTTCACACGTGAATCCGACTCGCACTTGGCCTACAATTTAACATCCCAACCGCGAAATCAATAAAACAGACAATTCTAATTACTTACATGAATTAACAGCTCTTGGCTGTAATTTGTGGTTTTCTTTGTCATTCATTAAAAGTACGTTTTTTGATACAGGCGACTGACTTGCTGAATTATTTTTATATTGAAGTTGCAAACGAGCATGTAGTCAACATAGTAAGTGGTTCCTGCCGCCCATGGACATCTGTAATCAACCCCAGACGAGATACATCTTACCTGAGGTTGGTCACAGATGCGTTGTTACTCCAGAGAACTAAGTTGGAACGTCTCGGATATGTATCCATTACCACGCCCTTCAGACCAAAATTCAGCAGCGCCTAACACTGCTGTTATTAAGCAGAATTAGGTGTATTATTTGCGGTTTGCTTATTTGAACATATTTGCGCATAATTCTGGTAAAACGCTATTCAGTGAATACTCATGTAATTATTCCTCTATATGCCATTGAAAATAATTACAATTGTTTGTACAGAATCATTTTTTCTCATAGTAGATGGAGGTTGTGATTTCGCGGTTGCATATGTGAATTGAATATAAAGAATGTGTATCACTGTGAACTGATTTAAAAGATAAACGTACGTTTAAACGGTGTGCATGAAATGTAGGATGTTGGCAATAAATATAAATTAATGGAAGTGTAAATATTACAGAAAGGGAATTTTTTAATGTCATTAGGTCAATTTTATTACAAACTGTCCCTATTTTAAACTGACTCTGAAAGTCTACGAGTATTTCAGAGCTCTCCAAAGTGTGCGCCGCGGCGCCTTGGTGCGCCGTAAAAGGTAAAGAGGGCCGCCGTGAGTCACATTGATTTGACGGAGAAGTTTTTCTAGTTATAATTTTTGTATTTTTTTTACCTTGTTCTCCGATCCAATTCTAAAATGTCACAAATATAATACCTAAAACCAAGTTTCATATTGATGTTGTTTTAATTTTTGTGCTAATCTTACCTATTTCATTCACTTGCATCTACTTATATCAAGTAACTAGCGAAGGTAGGGCGCCGTGACAAAATACCGAAGTTCTAAGTGTGTCGACGGCTGTAAAATATTGGGAACCTTAGTCTTCTGCTTTTCAAACATTACCTATAAGGCAAAAATATGTGTGACCGTGATTTTACCGTCTAGCGTAAATCGTTCTGCGCTGCAAGCACTAGCGTTGAGCGTCAAAAACCAATGAATCATTGGCAATGATAAGGTCTCTGATATAAGGCCACGAAATTTTATGGATAATTGTAGCGCAATTCGATCAAAGTCGCTCAACGCACCGCTTGCAGCGCAAAGTGAATTTTTCGTATACTTGAAAGAATATTAATTAATGTTAAAATTACACCTATATAAAAATTAATTAAATATCAAAAGCGGCATCCATATTACTGTCCCTAAGATGAGTTCATAAATACCTCATTGAATAGCTAGTCTGATTCGCTAGCCGGTGTACCAGCTCTCTATTTATTCGTTGACTCTATCAAACCTTTGGACAGATCCTTCAAAAATAGTCAAATATTTGATCCCCGCTCTTCCATCGTTTTAACGTCAAATGACAGAAATAAGTAATCTTTAATTAGAAGTATAATGTTTCGATAGGTTTGTTCGTGTATAAATAAACTAGATACAAGTAAGGTAGGATTCAGATGTTTCAATAATTTTGTCAGTAATTTTCACGGGACTTTTTATAGTTATTCGATGATGGTAAGACAAGTCTCATGGAGTTTGTTATATGAATTTTCTTTGTCCATTTCAGAGCGTTTACGCTTTTAGTTAATTAAAGTGCAAATGACTTAATTACACATTTTGCCCGAGAATTTTGAGCGTACAAAGCAGGCCGAGGACCATTAGATTCATAATAGAATCGTTAGAATTAGACACAGTTTAGATTAAAATTAGGGGCGCGGAAAAATTGTTTCTTTTTTAATAAACAGCAAGGTACTTCCCGTTAGCTGAATGACCAGGAAATGGAGAGAAATAAGGATCTCGATACAAAATCGCAATTAACGTCAAAGATAAGGAATTATGACATGGACAGAAGGAATGACTTTGAAGGGTGGGTATATGTTATAATATATAGACGAAGTAACTTAATATACTCAGAATGGGTACATTGATATATTCATGTATAAATGGACGGGTACTGATGTTTTTTATATTTGTTCCTAATCCCTCATTTACCGTCACTAGACAAGGATATTGAATATAACTGATAATCGAATGTTTTGAAATTTGGCCTCTCGATCTGGCGTATTGTGATTTTTCCAAGATTGATTCTACGTGTGCACTAGAAATGAATATTGTAACGAAGGATAACATCGTGAGAATGTGTGAAATAAGGAAATTTTTAAAAGTGTGTGAAGTCTACCAATCCGAACTTGGCCAGTGCGGTCCTCTTTCGCTCCGAAAGAAATTTAGTGCCAGGCAGTTGGACGGTTAGATTATGACGAACTATCTATAATATGGTACAAAGGCTTTTCATTATTTACAAGTGGTTCAGCAGGAATGGCTTAAAACTTTTGAAAGTCCGCCATATCAAGCAAAACCCCAAAACGAAAATCTTGGATCCGCCAGATTACATTACGGGTAGCGGAGACCACTTTGCTACTGTAGATGGATCCAAAAAATCATAACTTATAATAACCAGGAATAGTTTGTGTGTGTTTGTTTATAAATAAATAGTCGCGATCGGGTGGTATGTTCCGCAATAGTGTTAAATACGGAAAAATAACCAAATCGGCTCGTTATCATCAATTATATATTGTTTACGGTTCATATACATAGTTAAATTAACTCCGACGGATATTTGAAGTGACCGCAACATGCATGCGTGTAACAACAACCAGTGTAAGTTGGCCCGCCTAAAGACTTAACGTGTTAACAGGTGTGGGTCATGTGAAATTGGAAACTCTGCGACCAATTAACGAATAACAAACTCTAGTCCGTAACCAATTCTCGTACAGTTTTAACAATTTTAATTTCTAATATGTAATTTGACATCGGTTTTGTAGGCTTAGCGTACATGTTTATTTTAGAATAGCTTTGCTTCGCCGTATCATCTGCGTGATAAAAAATGTAACATAAATTATATTGTAATAAGCTTTGTTAGAGTAGATGGATTTTAATGAAATAAATACTACCAGTTATAAAATGAGGTAACGATGACGTCAAGATGTGGAACGAACTTCCTCCTGAGGTATTCCCGGAGCACTACGACATAGGGCTCTTCAAAAAAGATGCGAAAAGCCGACTTCACAGCCGACGATGCATTGGCGTCTCTCTTGTGTTGCAAATGTCCATAGGCGACGGTGACTATAGGTTTAAGTAAAAAAACAAAAATAAACTCACAGTACGGATTATAGATATTTTCATAATTTAATGTGTTTTTAAACACACAGACACAAAGAAATCTAAATATTACGTAATTTTCTCTTATTAGTTATTCCCAGTCCCCTAAACTATCTTTATAACAAATAAATATGAGGCATAGACATGTAGAACTTTTATTATCCTTAATTGCATGGATTTTTATTTGGAAATAAAAAAAAATATTTCGTGAAAGAAAGAGAAGCCAGACAGAAATGGCACCGTTACGCGTTACGCGTTACGTAACGAATCGATTAGCCCATAGCTCCCATAGATAGTTATCGCTTCAAAAATATCGTATGCGCTTACAAAGCTGCGTGCATCAACTAGTTTAAATATTTGTTTTCCAGTGTGATCCACTCCTAACGTATTCGCCGTGGGCACGCGACGCCAACATCAAACGAGCTGACCGGGTCAATAAAACGAATCGCACACTATGCACTGGCCGGCTGTGGAGAATGGATTATACATTGCCGTTATTTGGTGTTCGTGTTTTAGGAAGGTGGTTTTAGATTTTAGGAATGTAGTGGTGTCATTGAGAAACTATTTCTAGCTTGAAGGTAGTACAATCTTTAGTTTCCTTTGTATTTGTAGTTGTAATATACTTGCAAAAGTTTATAAGCTTGATTTTTTAATATGGAAGCAACAAACGAGCATGCAGTCCACCTGATGGTGAGTTTCTGTAAGAGCCAAATAAGACCAGAGCTTTACCTGAGGTTAGTTACTGTAGCGTGACTACCCCTGAGGACTAAGTTGGAACACCTCGGATTAGTATGTCTTCATTACCACACCCTTCAGGCCAGAATTCAGTAATACTTAACATTGCTGTTATTAGGCAGGAATAGGTGTCGCGGTGGTGCTTCCGGTGTCGAACTAAAACCACCTCTTAAGTAGTTCGACTTCGTCAGAACTACCGCCATACCTGTTTCTACCATATGGAAACGATGTAAAGAGTTAAGGCAACACGCGTTTTTAATTAGTTTTTTAGGGGTACGATCGAATTTGTCGCTGATCTTGAGTAGGTCTTAAATCTTGTTTGGAACTTGAGGCGGTTTGATCGAGTGGCTTTGTAAGAAGATATATTGTGACTGAGAATTTGACTATGCATTTCATTTCAGGCCCTCAATAGGTGTTAGGGACCAATTATCATCAAATGGACTACATGTACCTTTCGTCGACAAACCATTAGTGTAATGCTCGGCGTACACAGCAGTGGGACAATAATGGGGGTTGATAAGCCCATAAACTATCCAAATCCTAAATCCAGTCTTAGTTTAGTCATAGAACTTCTAGTGTGTTCTATAAGCTCGCTATTGGAAGATTGGCAAAAAATCGTATTCATACAGCATAATAACAATAAACAGTTCTATAAATCTATTATAAAGTTATAGAGGCCAGGACCCTCCTATAACTGTACTATATGATACAAGATGGCCGAACTCACATAGAATTTTACATTCTTTTATGTAATTTGTTAACTTGTTGTACAGCTGTACTCCTTCAAACAAAACGGATTGCTTTCCGTACGACATTCTCACTTTAGGATTTTATACTGGTTTCTCAGTTTGAGACTCGTGACTTTTCTTTGTTAATACATATTTGATTTTATTGAGGTAGTGGTTATATTTCTAATAAGTATCTATGCAAGAGAAGTGTACTTTCATATGTAAAGTATTAGTAAGATTATACGTGTAGTGTATTACACGACAATTATGACTATATAATTGAATTTAGGCAGAATAATAGACAAATGAGTTGGCGAAAGATTTGATACTACCATTGTTATATTCCGTCCACTATATTACATTTATTGCGTTTGCGAGTCTAAAATAAATTATTAAATTTTATACGTGTCGAATTTATAAAAGTGAATATCAATTACTAGAATAATTTGTTAGTTGATTCAGTAATGATACGTTGCAATTTGAGTATGACATAATCAATCTGTTAAATAGAAGTTAATACTGTGTATGGATTATGGGATAAATATTAATTTTAAAGGTAATAGCACGTCCAGCCCGACCTGGGAGGTACCTCCGCCACACCTATGTCTAGCCTGAGGTAACTCTTCACCTATAAATGAGAGGACCATCTTAGTCCTTAGTAGTGGACACATCTGTGATATTCTTCAAATTCCCCTGTTCTATATGGAGTTTGTTAACATACGGTGTACTGTAAAAAACTACGTACTTATTCTTTTTTACTTACTTCACATCAATACACAATTTATCTAAGAGCTATCGGCAACCCACACCTGGATAGGCCTTCTTAAGCCTATTCAAATCTGATGTCACTGTGTTAAGGCCAGAGTTTCCGAAAGGATCTCTCTAATGAAAGACCAAAAACATATCGCTGCTTTGCAAGAATATTCAAAGTTCAATTTCAACAATTTTTAGCACAACTCAAAATTCATTAATTTTAAGTTAAAGATACAGTTTTTTTCCAAAAAAAAGGTCTAGAATTCAAAACTTGATGCACTAAGTAGAACGTGGTTAATCGCTTTTTAATATATTTTTTTTATTATCTTAACTTAATTCATTAAAAACATAAAAATAAAATTTATTGTGTGATTTTTATATGCCTCTACCGTTTAGCGTTTTTCAAATTAGCGGTTTTGATTAGTGTTATTATTCAATCCAAGCAGGGATATGTCACTTGTATTTTTCGTTATTTTTTTTCTTTCACCAAAAGTCGACCATAAAGCGGTTTAATATCTTTGGGTACACTTATTGTTAGGAAAGTAAAATAAATATTTTAGAACACATATTCATTTATTTACACTAAGTATTCACATTATTTGCAGAAGCACATACATGCTTGCATACACAATTACGCAATTTTAAGTAGACATTTATAGGAACAAGAAGTCTAATAAACCCGCTGCCTTATTCGGTAGTCATTAGTAAATCGTATAGTAACAATATATTTCATTTCTTTACATAAGTTATACAAGTTGAACGGAGGTGGTAACAATTTTCATACTGTTTTCATTACGGTATTGGATTTGCCACTATTCATTGCAAGTAGGTAATTCATTTGGAGCAGTGATATCTGAATAGTTGAGATAGAACTCGGCGTCTTAATCGAGGGTCCGAGGTTCGAATCCCTGGCACGCACCACTGTTTTTTCTACCATTGTGTGCGTATTAGAAGTTAATTATCACTGCTTTACGGTGAAGGAAATCATCGTGAGGCAACTTACACACATGAGAGTTGTTTAAAATAGTTCTCAAAGTTGTGT
>MOOZ01000316.1:255708-268564 GCA_002930495.1 Cecropterus lyciades
GGAAACTTACACACATGAGAGTTCTTTAAAATAGTTCTCAAAGTTGTGTGAAGTCTACCAATTCGCACTTAGGCACCGCGGTGGACTATGACCTGAAACTGTCTCAATCTGAGAGAAGACCAGTGCCCAGCAGTGAGAAAATAATAGGTAGGCGGTAGGAAATTCATTCTAGTGTTTATATTTTTCAAGCGTGTTATTGCATTAAGGATAGAACAATAGTAATACGTATTCTTGGATTAACTAACTTTATGAAGTTTTTCTATAAAAATAAGAAGGTAATTGGACCAAGTGTTTAGGTATTATTTTTAAAAATGGCATCAAGGGCAAAAACCATAATAATGCCTACTTTTGAAAAAATTTACTAAGTATGTTTGGTATCTAGGAGTATAATTTCAAATGGTAATAAGAATAACTGTCGATATGTCGATTTCAAAATATTTTTATCAAAAAAAAAAACCAACGAGCTATTGGATGTTTCTGTATTTAAAAATCTTAACTAATGTAAGAATTTACTTTTATAAACATATTTAAATATCATGCTATCAATCGTCTATACAATTTAGATGGTGTGTGTCTGTTTGTTACACAATCACACAAGAACCACTGGTCCGGTTTACATAAAATTTTACGTGGATGTAGCTTATTTGTGGTCTATTTATAGGCTACTTTTCATTCAATGATGGCGTTTATTTTTATGTCCTGTAGCGAAGCAAAGGTAGTTACTTCAGCTAGTATCTAAATAAGTTTTATAATGTTATTATACCAAATACGTGACGACAACTGCATACCATATATAAAAACATACCTTTTATTGTATTATTAATATCGTATTATTATATTTTCATTCAATTACAACAAATCACATCTTTACGTCGATGGCATTAAAAGGATCAGCATTTTCATCATAAAAATTAATGGTACATAGGTAAAATTTTTACTTTTGCCTTTATTTCCCTTGGTTGTTGACTGTTAAAATCGTTTATTTTTGGTATAGGTACCATTATTATAATTAACGATTAAACAAATTTTGTTTAATACTGTTGTTAAAATACAATACAATATTGTTGTGACGCATATTTTCAAGACAATATATCCCCACACATATAAAGAAAACGTGTATTTCTGTTCCAAATAATAAAATTTATTTGAAATTAATAACTGTATTCCAAACTCGAAACTGAACAAATAAAGGAACTTATAAATCTTTAAGGTGATAGAGACAGGTTGGAACATTGACTTTCTTTTATTATTTTTATTTTCTATTTACTAATTATTTATGCTAATTTTATTTTCTGAAAAATAGATGTCTATTTAACGGTTCGACAGATATGCTTATAAAAAATTGTTTTATAGACTTATAAGTTTAATTAACTGGTAGCATTTAGTGTTACGTCGTTTCTCATTGCAAATCTTAGTGGCAAATTTTGAAACTCATTTTGAAATAATTACATTCAATGAAATTCAATTTGTCGAAACTTCATTCAATTCAATGTTATTGGTTATACAATTACAGTGGTTGAAAGTTAACTGGTAAATTCTCGAACTAATTTAAAACTAGTAATCAAAAGATAGATTACTACGAAGTACTAAGTCCGTATTCACATTTATGTTTACAAACTACTAATAAAATAGCCGTTACTACTAAAAGATCTAACTATACATTAATAATATTTACAGATTAATAATAAGAAATTATCGTTGACAATAAAGGAACGTAGTAAGTTTATAATATTGCACAAGAGAGGTTATATGTTTTATAAAGGAAAGGTAATGATTTCTTTATAAGTTAGATAGATAAGATAGAATAGTATTCCTTTACGCCACCGACAATCCCGCCGCAATAAATAATTTAGGAATATCTCTATGAAATATTAAGTACTTAGATAAAATCAACTATCACATTTATTCGAACAAAGCTTTATAAATTTTTGTACAACATAGTAATAGACACTAATATTATTTACATCAACTTTAAATAGTGAATTATAATACTAGATTAGTGAAGATAAAACATCTAATGTCACTATAGTTCGTTGATAATCAAAAAAGTTCATTAATTAATCACTATAAAATCGAAAAGTTCATTAAATGGAACACCACTTCACTTTGTTACGGAATCGAATAATGTTATTCGATTGAAACAGTCTGAATCGATTAAAAATCGAGCATTCGTCTATCGTAGACGTCTGGCGCGATGGACCGCGCCACCTCATTTCATTTAGACGCATTAACCACTAAGTTGGTAGCTGCCTCCTCACTCGCGCCTATGCTCATCGCCTTCTTCTTAAGGATACCCAAATCCGTGACGTTTTCAAGGAAACTCTTATGTGCTGAGAGCACTTTGGCACTCTCTACGTCTTTCTTCAGCTCCTCCATGTCTCGCTTCAGCTTTGCTCGTCTGTTCTGGAACCAGGTGATCACTTGCGCGTTCGACAGCCCCAGGGAACTTGCGATTTCGTCTCGGTCTGCAGGCGAGAGGTACTTCTGGTAGAGAAACCGCTTCTCCAACTCGAAGATTTGGTGGTTGGTGAAAGCGGTTCGGGATTTTCGTTTCTTCTTCGGTTGTGGCCGTGAGTTGAACAGGTTTAGGTGATTCGACTGACCATCTGAAACAAGGAAAAGTATATGGTTAAAATTTTATGTAGAAATTACATGAGATATTGTAGGTGTTAAAGATGTATCAAAAAATATGAACGTAAATACACGAATACAAAAATAAACGAATATACTAGATATACGATATACCCAGAGAGAGTTGCCCGAATTCGAACCCAGGCCTTTACACGCAGCCGTCGGTCAACGGCAGTTCGAAGCTCATTAGTCGGAAAACAAGTCAATACAATAAATCCACATTCACATTCCTCTTAACTAGACTTCGATGTCAGTATAGTGCTATAAATTGAAGGGTCCCAAATTAAGTACAGTAAGGTGTTCGGTAGATAACGAAAACCCAAATTAAAACAGTACGGCTTTATCTACATACGATGTGCCATATAAATGAAACTGTTTCCAACTCGTTATCAGGCACTAAAACATTATTCTAGTCTATGACACTGCAATAAAGAGCCCGCAGCGCTAAAATGTAACTCTTCTGTCATAAAACATACAATAAAACACACCCAGCATTTTAACGAGCATACGGGCTGTTCGTAAAAGCTTTCGAGTGAAAAAACAATCAGTGCCAACATTGTAATCGTTTTTATGTAAATAATTTCGAATTAACGCTATCTACTTCTGTTGGTTTAGTTCCGATCGTTAAAAACACAAATTTTCTTTTATGATTCTCTAATAAAGGGAACGGAAATGAAGATACAGATAATATAACAATGGCGCTATCTATGTATCCGGTCGGTGTTGCTCTATTTCTTATATTATCTGTATTATTTTGCTATGCTCTAAAATCGTGTTGCGAATGTAATTGTTTTTTGAAATTAACTTGTAAATGGTTTTGTTTACGGCTCGGTTTACTTTTCGCAGATTTGCGTAAACGGTTTTATCTATATCGTTTTCCTGATAAGGAAAACGTTTAAAGGCTAGCGATATGAATACATAATTGCCGGTGCCTTGAATTCAACTTAAAGAGCGATGCCCATAAAATATTAAATGAATTCCGAGTTAAAACTGCGATGTTAAAAAAAGGTAACATAGCGGTAAAATCGCCAAGAAATTTAGCGTCGATTACCATAATTCACGTAACCTTTATTAATATAGCAATATAATAAAATTTTAATACGCGTGTCGACCTCCATGGAGAGCTTATTCTGTGAGATCACTGCTCTGTAAGGGCGCGGTTCACCGCAGAAATTAATAAAAAACCCTTCGCTTTTAAGATCGGTATCGTTAACTTAAACTGCCTATCCATTGTCACCTCATTGGAATTCGCTTTGCAACTTAACACGCAATTATATGAACATTAGCGGTTGCAACTTTTGTGCCAAAAGCTAAGAGTTTAAAGCTGTACAATCGCATAAAAAATAAACCATTAAGAAAATCGAATTCCATTCGGTCACCGTCACGTCCAATTCAAAGAATTCAAAAATTATAAAAGGGAACAATTTATTTGTAAAATATGAACAAAACATCGGCGGCATCAAAACAGCACATCGGCTGTATTAATCATGGCTTAATCGCATCCTTAGCGAATGGGAACCTCAATTAGGACTGTATAAAACACCCAAAGTGCCAAAAAAGAGCTAAGTCCAAAGACATCGTTAGTGCGCACAAAAACCATCCAATCAGTCATGGCAATGGTAACTGCGAATGTAGCACCTGTAGATTTTTAGCCTTTTGACTGTGGTCACACTACTGCTACACCTATTTCTGTCTAAACCCCCGCTTGAAGTTACAGACGTTGAACGTGCCAGACGCGTGCCGTGTCAGACAAAATAGTATTCTTCTATTAAATTTGTAGTGACGTATTTATTTCTACCGTAACACTATCGCGCAGACTCGGACCGTGCCTATCTGTCAAAATTGTACATCTACAATATTTATTTGCCACCGTATATTTGATGTCGATAAAAATTTAGGTACATACATACGTCACATTGAGAAGAAAGTAAGGATTTCTGAAAAGAGAAATAGCTTTATTAAAGGCTGTCGTATATATATTAGATACTGATGTCAAAATTAATAAAATTAAAATCTCTATACTTGTTCCATTATACATATTATATTGATAATCATTTACCCTTCACCATTCAACTCAACAAACTCACCAAACGTACGTTTCGAAATGAGAATGAAATGTGTATGAGACAGTCTTTCAACCAATTCACTGTCTTAGCCTGGGTTAAGAGACATTAAGAAATATGAGACATCTAGATATCTTCACGAAATTTCCCTAAGAGGAATATAATGAATCATTCGAGGAAGGAAAATCGTGCCAGTGTGACAAGAGCCTTTGTGTTACGCTGTTCTAATGTGTTTAGGACATAATTTCCAACAAAATCATGCAGTGTGTTTAGCAATTTTTCACGTGAAACAACTGCTTGCTACTAAATCGTCTTTTGATGAGGTTGTTCAATCGTTGAACAATAAATAATGTCGGAAAGTATAAAATAACACTTTGGAAATATTATTGGAGTATGTAGATATAAAAATATTTAAATAAAGCTAGTCTAAAATACTTATGTTAAGTGTTTCTAAGCTTTTTCTGCAAATAGGGATATTAACAGTAGTATTCGTCCGGATTTGTCCTAACTTTTCCTAGTTGAAGAGTTTTAAGGGACTGCAATCAAGGTATTTTAAGTCTGTGTAAAATATAAAATCATTACTATACTACTAAGAATATTTAATATATTACTATTAAAAAATATTTAATCCAATATATTTTCATAACATAAACTCTACAGTTGCACCGAACACTTACTATAATTCACGAACGTACAATTCAATTTTATTTGTTTATATTTATCTTACTTACATAAGTAATTTTTTATAGACCAATATAAATCTTAGACAGCATTACCGTATTATTGAGTCAAAGTACTGTTATAGGTATCGTAAATACGTATTCAAAGGACTTTTAGCGCGCAATTCAGTTTATAGTTCAATTTAACTCAGACCTAAAGATTACTGCCAAGTAAAAATATAATTGTAACATAGCGCACAAATGTATTGAAGTGTATATAAGTACATATATATAGTATAGTGTATATATATACTGCATGCTCATTTGCCTCTTTGTTTAAAAAATGTAGCCGGACTTTATTTTTTAAATGATTGTCTGTGGTACGCGCTTATTGATATTATCGTTGTTAAAAAGAAAGGCGTAATTAATTAAGAGTTGCATAAAAGGTAAAAGTAACTAATTAAAAGAATATTATATACATTTATAGCAATTTATAATGATGCTTTATTACTAATATTTTAGTGACTTCAGTCTTAAAACATTGTGCATAAGGACCATGTTATAGACTGCGTGAACTGAAACGAACGGTAATGAGCAATTAAAACATAATTGTAATGTAAATAAATCATAATATGTTAATTTTGATTACTCAGTTTTATACGGTGTATAGGCACAATTTGTGATTTTATTAATTTGCTCATTATATTCCTAAGCAAAACTAACAAAGGAAATGGATTTATGTTAATTAATTCATGCCTGTGTGTACACATCCATAGACACACTGACATCAGAATACATTTGTATGTCACTTCTCACTGTCTCAAACAACTGCTTGCAATAGGATTCAAAGTAGCCAAGATTTTTTAAAAATAAATAATACCTATTACCCATACCAAAAATAATTATAATAGGATGTTTCTTCAAAAGTCGGTGCTCATGACATTTTCGGGGCCTTCAAAACTGTATTAAACCTACTTTTTACTTTTGATATGACATTCGGTTGTTATTAGCGCTTTTTTGGTGAATCATTTACACGTATTAATATTTAAAAACAACTGAACCGATCCAAAAACAAGAATGGTAACATTTTAATTAAAATATTCAGAAGTATGCGAGGACAAACAAAATGTGTTTGGAAGCTCTAATAGATTATCGTATATGAAAATATTGCAGGTTTATTTCGTACATACTAATCAATTTGATAACATTTCTGTTTAAATCGGTAATAATATTCTCAACAACAAAATAATATGGCACCGTCAGAATAAAGAGACCTAATGCAAAAGTAGCATTTTGTGGAAAAAAAAATGTTTTTTGCATTTTGGGGCGTTTCTTAAAGGGCTATACAATGTTGTTTGTCTTTATTTAGCTCGAAATCGTCATTTTTAAATTTACTAGACAATATAATACGTTATTATATGCAGTTTAGAGTATTTAACGCGAATTGCAAAAATTTTGAGTTTCGTCCTTACTGCGATATGTGTATTTATGTATGTAAAAGTTCATGAAAAAGAAGCGGCATTCACACAAAGTAGTTTCGACTGAACGCCTCGTTTCAAATCACGGCCGATTTCATCTGCGAGTGTCACAACGTACCGACGGACGAACTGCGACGCCACATAATGGCCCGTGACAATGTTTGGTTTTGTCTCTTAATTAGGGATAAGTATCCGGTGGTTTTTAGGGATCCATACCCAAAATTAAAAAAAAAAAAAAAAACGGAACCAGTTATTAAGACTGTGTGTCCGTCTCTTGAAAAGTAATATATAAATACTTGATCATTGTTACAAGCTATGTTTTACTACGACCGATACAACAATAAATATTTAAAATATTTTTCAGCGTTTTTAGGCTTATTAATTCTATCTCTATCGCTATCTCTTTAACCGTAAAATATTAAGCCGTTTGAACTGTAGCACGTGCCAAAGAAATGTACATACATACCTACACATCCTAGAAAGACATTACCCTCCTTCTGACGCAGTCGGGTAAAAATACTAAAATAAATGAATATTTGGTGTACGGAACCCTCAGTGTACCAGTTCAAGTCGCGGTTGGCCTATTATTTATATGTTCCAGTAAATATTGTGATAAGCGGCGTCTTTTGATGTTTCTGATCAGATTAGTTAAATTGTGTGTGGTTGTCTGCATTTAAATTTAGTGAAAGACTAATTTTACACAGATGCATGGTACAAGAAGATTTTCTTTTAAAAAAAAAACTAACTAATGATACTTAAATGTGGTATTAGTCAAACTGAGCCTTTGAAATTTTTTGGGGACACAACCCTTTAACGTCTATGAAAATATGAAATAATTTATTCAGATTCAGACTGACCAGTTAAATAACCTACATCCATGAAAAAATTAATGCAAATCAGACCAGTGGTAGTTGCGTGATTGAGTAACACACATATACACGCCATTTCATTTCTAGATATTAATAAAAAGTAATAAAATATAGGTTATAGGTTTGGTCGCTGTCAATTTAGGAAAAGAAAACGTTCTACAAACTGATTCCTCTTTAACCAGTCTATAGAATGACAAATCAAATCTCCAGAAAGCAGTAATCAACATCAAACGAGACGAAGTGAAGCAAACCTAAACGCATCTAAACCGTGATTCATGAACAAAAGACGGAGACAGCTCCCTAACGAGAACAAATTGAATATCCTGCTACAGACCTTGTTACGCGTGTCCAATACAAATCCCATATAAAAAGTGTATAGGATCAACCTATTGGCAGTTAGCAAAAAGCGTAGCAAAGCCAGACCTATGTGGGCGATTGATTTTTTTAAATCTTGATTGATTACGGATTTGGACAGCGAATTGAAATTTGGGATGTTTTTTATCAAATATTCAAGCGTCGTTTACCTGTGTATCAACTTTTACTTAAATCTAATAATTATTATTATTATTTATTTCTCAAACAACTGTTCAATCTACATTTAAATTAATTTGATACAATGATATTATTAGGGTATTTAGTAGATCTATTAGTATCAATTTTAAGATCAAAGTTGTGTTACGAATGTGTGAACCTGTCAAAGTAGTTCAGGATTCCTAAATTGGTTAATAATGCGTTGTTGCCAGGGCTTAATTGTAATTATCTACCGTCAACCCATTATTGTCCCACTGCTGGGCACGGGTCTTCTCTCAGAATAAGAGAGTTTCAGACCATAGTCCGCGCTGGCTAAGTGAGAATTGGTAGACTTCACACTTTGATAACTTTTTTTTAAAGAACTCTCAGGTGTGTAGGTTTCCTTACGATGTTTTCCTTCACCGTAAAGCAGTGATAATTAACTTCTAATACGCACATAATTTTAGAAAAAAGCAGTGGTTTTGATCAGCCTGGGATTCGAACCTCGGACCCTTGATTGAGAGGTCGAGTTTCAACCATTCGGCTATCACTGATCCATACACATATGGTATGTATACACAGGTGATTTATTTATTTCATAACTTGATATCCGGTTCACCTCTTCTTATAGACTGAAGTAACAAACGACAATGCAATCCACATGGTAAGAAGTCACTGACGCCCATGCAACTTCACATAGAACAGGAGTTCTGTCTGAAGTCATTCAAAGTTACGTTTCTTATCCTAATGATTAAGATAGTCGCCTCATATAAAAGTAAGCATAATAAATTATATCAACGAATCGAAGTTACGATCACCAAGAACATCCCCTTTTGTCCCTGTTAGAGAGTCCAATACTTCAACGTCATTGCAGACGAAAAAATCAACTCCGAACATTTAGGTATTTCAGTTAACGATCAGGATAAAGCCATCCACATGATTTAATCTCCTACTTTTTCAACCACATTCATTCACACCGACATTAAAACAAGATCAGCCTTCACGAATGCGCTAATACGTGCGTATCGATTGACGGGTATCGCTGTTAGGGTAGCTATGATAATGCGGGAGATTAGGATAACGTAAGACATTATTATTATTTTGACTTAAAGTGGTTCTGCGTTTCAGTATAAGGCAATGAATTTTAGAATTAATATGAGGGAATCATCTTTATCGTCAGAATAGGGAACGCATCTCGTTTTTTAATGCATCAGTTTTACTACAAATGTACATATATATGTAATATACACATATACATATGTAACTAGACGTTTGTATGACTAGAGGAACGAGCGAGAAAGTAGTAATTTACCATCAGCTGGACTTTATGTTCAGCTGATGGTTTAACCGCGGTTTAACAAGACAATCAAACAAACAAAAGTCCTAAACATTCAAAATTCTATTATTAAGTAATAACTATTATTAAGTAATAATAGAATTTTGATTTTTGATTTGATGATTTTGATATTTTATCACATTGAAGCAGCAAACGAGCATGCAGTACACCTGATGGTAGTTAACCCCTGCCGCCCATGGATATCTGTAAAAAACTTCATAAAGAACAGGGGTTCTATATGAAGCCGATCATAGATGCGTAGTAACTTCCGAGGAGTGAGGTGGTCGCCTCATATATAACTTAGCCGGTCCGGTGAATTTATTCTCAGTCTTCTTACTTTTTTAAAATATAACCGAAGTACAAACACGAGGTAATTTTATTATACGTATGGATGTCTCGTTTAAGACATGGTCACCCCATCCGTAGTGAACGAAGGCCATCGACTAAACAGCTCGGAGTAACGAACCAAATCGCTATCGATTACGCTGTTGACTTCGACGTCCGCACGCCATCCTGAGGCCTTACGAGAATGCAATATGCAAGAAGTTTATACCGTTAACTAGTCAAATTTCAACTTAAAATATAGTCAACTTAAGGTGTAGAAATTACTTTGAATAAATGATTTGGAAAACCATTTATTTGAAAATGAGACGATGACATAGTTAAAAAATGCAAATTTTTGTTACAGTTACACAGCTTTTTACTTACAGTTCAAGAAAAAAGTTTCCTTGGTATATTGTAGAAAACATTGACAAGATTTTATGAGGCGTTATTATTAGGTTTAATTTCTTCGATTATTTACCTGTGCACGCAGTACGAGTTTATTAGTTTTTAACCATACATTTCAATATAAATTCTACGTTTATATTTTCATTTCCGTCCACACCTAGCACTGTACTGTTGAAGTTTTCAAGTTAGACGATCTATCCTGTTTCTACTGCTACTGTCCGGTTGCGGAAAGCTCGTGCGTATCCACCGTGTGGCAGCAGCCGATACAAATCGTTCAAATTGAAAGCGCCCTAAGGGCCGTCATACATAAAAGCTGTGAGATGTAGGTACACGTAAAGCGAAAGCTACTAATATATATATTTTTTAGTTTGTTTAGTTATGTTTTTAAGAGATATGAACTAATGCTCTATAATTGTACCTGTTATGTGTTGTAATTTTCAAGAATAAACTCTTTTTGTATTTGAATTAATGCCGCAATTGAACGCGTTGTTGGGCATTGAGCGTTTTTCGTTTTACAGCTAAACCTTGCAATGTAGTTGATTTGAAATTTAATATACTTTTGCTAAGTGCACCGAATTTTTTCAAGCTAAAGGCTAGAATGGATAGAAATAGAATGAATAGATATGGAACGCGTTACACGTGGTAAAATTAAGTATTGCGACGCACGTCAATTTAGGCTTACCACTTCAATGTATATCGGCCCTAAGGCCTGATCACATCAATGTCCACGGTGCACAGAAACGATCATCACGTATCGGTTTTATTTCAAGCTCGCCTCGCAGACGTGATGGTATTGAGGAATTAATTAATACCATGACGAACTAAGAGGAAATCTTCTATAGTTTGAAAAAGTACTGGATAAAAACAGTTAGGGATCGTTACATTTATCATGGTATTATAATTAAGTACGCTCATAATACGTACGAAAATAGATATTTGTGTGAATTGTAGTTTATTCCAAAAATATATTAAGATAGAGTTAGATTTTTTTACATTAAGTACTTGCTTTAGGTATGTAAGAAGGAAAATATCGTGACATCGAACCTATGCGGGAGTGGTCGGTAAAAAAAAGTTTTGAAAGATATTTGTAATGAATGTTAAAATTGAGATATGAAGGTATGTGGTACGTGGCTACAGCCGCCCATGGACATCTGTAATCAATCCCAGGTAAGATCAAAGTCTCACCTAGTTGACCACAGATGCGTTGCCACCCAGAGGACACAACAGCGCATACCACTGGTGTTATTAGGCAGAAATAGGTGTCGCGGTGATGCCTCCGGAGACGAACCACAAGGAGTTCTACCACCTTCGAACCACACATATTTCAAGAGTAATATATCTACTTATACATAGTCATATACTTGTATATAGTTATATATCTTATATATGCCTTTTCATTTATTATTTTAGTGAAAATAAAAAAGTACTTTAATAAACCAATGCTGCTTTGAATTTTCCCGAGGATCACGAGGCGCAACGTTCAACGCAATTTTGCTTTGCGGTGCGAAAGTGTTAAGCGTTAAAAACAAATGTCACATATATTTGTTTTGATTTTCGTTAAATTGGCTTAGAATTTGAAATAACTTGAATGAATGTTTCATGGCCCGCAGATTAGTTGATAGTTCGATTACATTTGATCCGACTTCAATGCTCACTGGTTTGTCAAATTGCCTCTATTGTTTTATTGAGCAAAATGTTTTTGCTCTTTAGTTTTTATAGATTAAGCATACTTTTTGCGATTATCTGAAAATAAATACGACAAAGAAGTAAAAATGTTTATAAAATTTCGAGGTACCTATAAGATGTAAAAATAATGAGAAAGTCAGAGATTTTGAGTCGAATAATAATGTCAATTTATGATAATGACTTTAAAATGATATGGTATTTATGAATATCTCTAATAGCGTTGTATCTAGTACTTGCTATGTTTATTATTAGCTCTAAAACAAAACTGCAAACATGTATTATATCTCAAATCTAAATCTAAATGCAAGTAACTGACCTACTTAAGTTCATCCTTCATACAACAAAATTTCAGAAAAAGGACTAAGCCTATTAAAAGACCTTATTATCAGAAGACCTGTTTTTCCAATCTTTCTATAAGGCTATCTTTGCCTGGTTTCAAGTCCAAACTAGAATCTTAGATCCGTCAGTAGGTTTAATTACTTGTCCTATTCTACAAAGTTATTTCAATCACCGCTTTATATTGAGGAGATCTATTTTGTAAACCAAAATATATTCAATAGGGTGCTATCAGAAAGATTAGGCTCTGACCATCAATAAGGTGCCATCGGAGGAAAGATTAGGCTGTGACCACAATCTCACGGACGCCGCGAGCGGTTCACACGGCCGACATTCGGTAAGCGAGCACGTAACTCCTGGTTTTACGCCCCGTTGGCCAATATAACATTGTTTTTATCGCAAACACTTTGTACATTATCTGTATCACACTTAATTTTTACTTTTTTTTCACCCGCCGTAACGCTGGGAACTCAATTGTAAAGTAACATTTCTTTGCTTTTTTGTTTACATAGCGGTTTTTAGAGCTTTTGTGGTTTAATTTGGATTCATAGTGTCCTGA
>MOOZ01000316.1:299193-319724 GCA_002930495.1 Cecropterus lyciades
CGATCACAGTTGCGTTGCTACACCTGAGGACTGAGATGGTCGCCTCGTATATAAACCGGCAACCACACTGTTCCATCGAAACGCAATAACTCCTTTACGCTAGAAATAGGTGTGTGTGTTCAAAGCGATTTGCTTTGAACACGCACCTATTTCTGAGTGAGTCTTCTTTTACAATAAAGTTAAAATAGTAGCAAACGTGCATGCAGTCCATCTGATGGTAAGTGGTCAGCGCCGCTCATATATATACGTGTATATATATATTTTATACTAAACCTAACGATAAGGCAGACGGGCTGCTTGATGGAAAGTAGTCACTGTTGCTTATGGACATTTGCAACCAAATGAGTCGCCATTGCTTCGCCAGCTTTAAGAGAGTTCTTTTCGCGTCTTTTTAACTTAAGAAAATAGAAAGTGATAAAGCAATATAAACTTATCGTTCTGTTATTATGACAAGCTTGATAGACAAGCAACATATTGTTTAAAATTAACCTTACTTAATGTTAACGTGCTCTAAGAGAATGAGTTTTGTTTTGTTCTGAACTTTTATCTGGTAGGTGCGACTTGGCATCGAATGGGCAGTTCGATGTCGCTTAAAATTACTTAGACCAAATGAATTTTCGATAATTGTTTATGAAAAAAAATACCAGATCTGATATATCATAATATATAAAAATATCCGACCTTTAACACCATCTGCTAAAACAATTATCCTCTCTCAATGATATTTAATATTTCTCATTAGAGTAATATAGCAAGATTAATTTCATTTAGAAAAAATCTCATCTAATTTTTATAACGTGTCAAAAAATCTGAAATCTGCCCACAGAAGCACAAAAGCGGTATCTAAAAAAACCTTTTTTGTTTTATGGCTTCCGATAGCTCAAGAAATTATGCACTTTATGATCTAAGCTAAATGACGGTAAACTAGTTTAACCAGACTAAAAATCCAGTTCAAAAATATCCTTTCTATCAGTTTCCCAAGCGATTCAAGAAAACGACTTACATATCGTCAATTTTCTCGAAACTTATTTCAAATGAGATGACGCTTTTAAGCTTCTGAGTCTGAGGGCAACGGCAGGCAGAAAATTCAAAACAAGTAGCAACGAAACAGGTGAGAACCTCTACCTATAATGACAGTTTAGTTATTGTTAGCAGTATTTCTTTACAGTATACATATACAGATGTATGTATACAGTTTTGCGGTCTTTGGTTTTCGCAATTACTAAAGTAGCGGTAGACACAAACAAGGTAGGCATATGGCTAACCACTTAAGTATGTCATTTAATATTGTACCTGTTTCGCAATACCAGAAACGCAGTTGAGTTTTGAAGTGAACATTTTAATGGTCATAGTCAAAGTAACAAAAATCAAAGTAACAAAGTAATAAAAAATTAATTTGGCAATTTGTTTCTTTTTACATTTAAGTTATATTTTTTATATATTTTATTAAAATAGTTAGTTAATATTTTGTTACATCCAATTTAATAATAGAGAAATATCAGCAAGGTTAAAAAAAAAAAACAAGTAATTCAATTAAATCTTAGGAGTCAATTTAATAAATTTCTAATTGACAAAAATCTCAATCTTTTTTTTATAGTATGGGAGTAGTAAACGAGCATGCAATCCACCTGATGGTAAGTGGCTACTGCCGCCCATGGACATCTGTAAGCAATCTTAGATAAGATCAAAGTCTCGCCTAAGGTTAGCCACAGATGCGTTGCTACCCCTGAGGACTAAGATGGAATGCCTCGGAAAAGTATGTCTCTCTTGCCACACTCTTCAGACCAGAACACAGCAGCGCTTAACACTGCTGTTAAGAGGCAGAAATAGGTGTGGCGGTGCTTCCGGAGTCGAATCACAAAGAGTTCTACCACCTTCCACCACCACTTCCACCTTCCACAGTAATGACCTATCGATAAAATTAGCCGTATGTCATATCATTGTAAAGTTGGACATCGTTGACCGGACGTATAATAAATAAAATAAAAAATCAATTTATTGCCACATACAAACATTTGAATTTACATAATTTACTTTTCCTACAAAATATAGTGCGCATGAGCAATAGGAGGTGGCTCAGCTTGAGCTAATATAGTACAATGGTCCTACGCAGCGCTGTTTTTTAGCCACTCCCTATCCCTGTGCTGTTGGACGGGAGTAAAGTGTGTTTCCCAGCTCCCTTCTTATAGTTTTTAACAAGAGTATCGTCTAAGGTCACCCTTGCACAAGCATGTGTGTTTCTGAGTGTGTGTGTGTGTGAATGTGTGTATACATATTTGTGAGTGTGTGTACATGTAATTATGATCAGAAAAATGTTTTAAAATCCAGGAGTTTCCAGTAGGTATGTTTTAGATTTTCGGCAGCAAATTGTAGTTTCAGCAGTTCCGATCGATACTTGAACTTAAATGTTTTAGATGTCATTTTGAGTCTCAATGGCGGTAAATCGTTCCAAATTTTTGCTGCAGAGAATCTGAAACATCCCCAGTACCCTGGTTATTCCCGGTACCGATAATAAAAGGGCATTTTAAATATAATAAAAAATCAAGTAAACTAATCAGGTGGAATTTAATATTAATAAAATGACAAGAGTTTAAATCACTTATAATCTATCTTCTAACTCTAACTTTGGTTTGTACCCACATACGTTAGACTAAAATTTAATAAAACATTACAGAACTTATAGGTATGCCATAAACACATCCTAATAGCTACAGGCTTCTGATGAGTAAAAAGTTAAACCTTTTTGCGGCCCCATAATCAGTAATGAGGTAATATCACCTTTTAAGTACAATTAAACCGACCTTTTTAGCGAGGATAATGTAAGGTCGTTAAGAATGTGGTTAATAACAAGCTTTTATACGAGAAGGTTGTAAAAATAACGTATATGTGATGTAATTTTAATAACACGTAGCTTTTTATGTGATAGAAGTAGCGAACGAGAATGCAGTCATTTGATGATAAGTTGTTTGAAGGTGGTAGAGCTCTTTGTGGGTCGATTCCGGAAGCACCATCGCTACACTTATTTTTGCCTAATAACAGCAGTGTTATGCGTTTATGTGATACTTTTGTTGCGTGATACTTTTCCATATTAGTTCTTAGGGATAGCAACGCTGTGGCTAACTTTCGGTGAGACTTTGATCTTACCTAGGGTTGACTGCAGATATCCATGGGCGGCAGTAGCCACTTACCATCAGGTGGGCTGCATGCTCGATTGCTACTTCCATACTATAAAAAAAGGAGCCACAGTCGCCTATGAGCATATGTTATCAATCCCAAATAGGATTAGGAGCATAATATTTTTTACTATCTGACCACAGATCGGTCGAGGACCGAGTTAAAACGGCTCGTAAATCTAAGTCTTTCTTTTACTAACCTTCGAACCAGAAGCGCTATATTGCTGTTATAAGGGCATACAACAAAGCAATCGACTTGTAAATTAGGCAAATATGTTAGCCCTTAAAAGTGGCAACGCATCTCATCGGCTTCACGAAAAACCCCTGTTTTATATGGAGTTGGTTACAGATGTCCATGAATGGTGGTGACCACCATCAAGTGGATTACATGCTCACTAGCTCCTTCTGTCATAAAAGTTATATACATGTAAAAATACACATTAAAGTCTAACGAATAGCTTTCAAACGTGTTCGCGTGTTATAGCTGCAGCTTAAACAATAAGTAGCTAGCAAATAACAAGTGCTTTCCATTAAAAAAGGTATAAACCAGTTTTTAATTCTTTTTATGGAGTGATTTTAATTTTACCGTAATAGGTATCATAAAGTTGAATAAATGGGCATATTTATGTATGTTCAGAATGGCTCCCGAGTTTGCCTAAACTGTCTTTTGTGATTTTAACAAGGTTTAGTATTAACTACGTATTTTCACGATAGGATGAAATGTATGTAGGAATTTATTTTTGTTTGTGTAAATGAATGTATTATATTGTCGTGATAAAAAAAAATCTCCCCTCCCCCAATTTCCCGATTTACAGGCGCTATTTATTAAAATTATATAGGTTATGGAACTCAGCAAACTGAAACGATTCTAATGATATGACATATGTCAAAATCCACCAAGCCGTATAGGCTGTAGCACGTAACAAAGAAACGGACATACAAACACACATACATACGCTCAAAAAACAATACCCTCCCGACGCAGTCGGGTAATGAGAAAGGAACGATTGACAAACAAAAGATAAATAGGCGCTATATTGTTTCACCTTGTTTATTTATATATTGCTGGATTTTTTAAGAAATATATTACGAAACGAGCATATACGCGACTAAGAACTAGTTAACACACTCGTTTTATACCCATAAATTCCAAATAAATTAATGCCGGCGTACCGATCGCAATATGGTGTCATAAACGAATTACGGCCTAAAAACATGCGACAACTATATTACAGGGTAATTGTATCAAGCTAGTTAATTGGCTAAAGAGATTACCTGTTTTGTTATTTTATTGAACTGCCTTTACTGGGGTTGATTATTTTAAATTGATTGCGGATATTAGTGACGTGAGCAGGTATTAAATTTGTTAATGGAATCGGTTTTTAAGGAGGCTATAAATAAAATGTTCATGTTTGAGCTTTTTGGTTAAAACTTAAGCATGTAAGTTATCACTTTAAACTAGAAAGGAAAAATAAAATAAAGATTTCTATGCTATAGCCCCACTAGTAGAAAAGCAGAAGGACATGACTGTGGTTGCTCCGGAGTCGAACCGCAAAGGCCTCTATTACATTTAAAACACTTCGACTGTGTGCCGGAGTCACCATATTGATTTGACATACAGTGGGTTCCGGGTTCGATCCCCAATCAGATACATCTGAATGAGGAATTAAGATTTCTGTTTGTCTGAGATATGTGTCTTTGTTTGTGTCCATGACATCGATTATACGGAATATTCCTTATAAATAAATTCTTTAAAAAACCTTATAAATAATAAATTAATATTTAATTGTAAGTTTTTGTATGGTGACATTTTTATAATCACATATTAAAAATATATAAGTAGTACAAAGGGCTACTTATTTCAGAATGAATATTCTTCCAGCAGCCCTAAGATCAGAATGGGTATATAAAAAGGGTTATGAGAGTAGAAAGCGTTTTATTTTTTTAATATCCTCTGTTTAATATTTGGTGTAATTCCCTACTTCTTTTTATCAGTCTTCTTACATTAAACCTGTAGTTTATATTAACCATTTCAAAAACCGAACGAACGAACGCCCGTTAGTCTATTAGCAAACGTCGGTCGCCGCAGGCAAAGGCAAGCCATCTCGTAACTTGCAACCAGAACCGTCTTGTTATATTTATAAAGTGTAGCAGTTTGTCCTATCGGTTGTAGTGTAGCTATTGTTCCGGCGACAGCGCTGTAATAGCGCCTAATTACGTTGTTATTGTTACCGTGCAAATATTACTTAGGTAATTCTTAAAATGTCTAGGCTTTTTTAGACTCACATAATAAAATTGGTCTCGAATGAATCGAATGAATCATTTGAATTTGAAATCCTATTTAAAAAACACCTGAAAATATAAAAAAAATATTTGTAATATGGTATCATTTCAAAACTGAACATTTTGTAACCCACACAAAAATATAGTTACAAATCACTTTATCAATAGGTAAGTAGGTAATACAATTAGTAAGTAAGTATATTTGTGTGAAAAATACTTTACTTAACTGGATTGATTAGTACTTTATATTCATTAAATATGGAGGTAAAATTTTAAATTACTTAGTACAGAAGTCGTTCAGTCCTTCAGAAATGACTCCTTAGAACCAAGGATGCAGTATGTCTGTCACATATGAAATTCTTAAATATATGCTATGATGCCTTCGAAGTTCAATCGCAAAGATTTCTTCTTCCCAATCTAACTTACTATTAGATAACTTTTACAGATAGTTATGTAAATTTAATTAAATTGAAAACACCAAATGATGCAAAAAATTGTTCTCGCCACTTCTATGTAAATTTATTTCATTATTGACCTAAAGTCAACACGTTAATTATTTTCGAGATAATTGTACTCTAAAATCGCGCATTTAATTACTTAGCAGAATCGTGCGAACGCGTGCATCCCATTATTGTTAGTTTGAGCAAAATTTAGGTAACACTTCGATCATTCAAGTCCACACGTCGACTGCAACAACCAATTACATCGTTAGACCCTAATGAGTCTACCTCAGGCGGTCTTGTACTATTCTAGTCAGAATTCCCAGAACTAAGTAGATTGTAAATTTTGACCTTACGCAAAACCTAAGTGAATAAACAGCACTATTCAATTTCACAAAAACCTATAGCGAATTACATTAAGTTTCGTGTAAGGACCCGCCTCGAGCGATCAAAATGCTATATAAATGTAGTAGAAGCAATTACTATTTTTAGTGTATATTTATAATGAATATTAAGGGTACATGATATTTCTTTCGGTCCAACGGTATCGCCACTCTAAAACGCAAAAGGTTCCGAGATCGGTTCCGGCTAAGTAAAAATCTAAATGAGGATTCTATATTTCCACGTAACTTACGACATGGAATGAGTATAAGAGAATGAGTGTGATCTAGAAGTAGCAAAAAAGTATGTATTCTGAAGTGGCCACTGCCGCCCACGGACTTCTGTAATCAACCCCAGATTAGATAACTGTTACCTGAGATTAGTCATCTAGACGTTGCTACCCTTCAGGACTAACTTGGAACACCCCAGATAAGTATATCTTGATTAGCATATCATGAAACCATACCACAGAAGCGCTGAACACTGATGTTATTAGGTACAAAAATGTTCTACTACTTTTACTTATGTATTTAGGTACTTATCTCTTTATATTGATTGCCTGTATATACTACTAGGTGTGCCTAGCGGTTTCACCCGCTACTGCATAAGAAAAAAATAACAAAGAAACATAGCGTGATGTATATGTACGTATAGCCTATAGTCTTTCTCAATAAATGGACTTTGCAACACAAAAATAATTTTGCAATTTGAACCAGTAGTTCCTGAGTAATCGCAGGAACTACTGGTTCAATGAAAACTCGTCAGCTCGTTCAGCACGTTCAATGAAACTCGTCAGCTTAATAATATTAGTATAGAAGGGAAGTAGGTACAAAAGTAGGATTAATTAGTGACAAAATACCAGATTTTAATACTCAATACTCCAACTAGTGACTTAAGTAAATACCTATGCAAGCAAACAGAAATACTAAAGACGTAGGAACTACCAAACGATCATTGTCTATCGTGAAGTTGTCATCACCATAATTGCATCTCTTAATAAATGATAGTGTGGACCACCTAAGACTTTCCATTTGCTATTAGCATGTATTCAGGGCCAACGTATAGGCATTAAGGTTATTAGTAAATAGACTTGACCTAGCATAGTTAGGGTAATTGAAAATTAAATTGTATTATTTTCTTAGAACTCTACAAATCTTTTGAAAAATTTATGATACCTCAAACACCTCTCGGTGAGAGAGGTTTAGACTGAAGTACATCGCGACGGCTAATTGCAATAGGTTTACGAACAAATTGAGAAGTTCTTAGTGAATTAAAGCATATATTAAATATGTTTAAATATATATATTTTTTAATTTTATTACTAAAATATTTTGTGTATTTTTGTGAACGTCACAAAATAAAAACTTTAGATCTTGAGTTACAGCGTTACATATCGGATTAAAAAGTAAACCTATTCAAACAAATAAATAGATAAGCGCCTATTTACAATGATGTAGATATCTACTAAGAAATTCACCCCCTAAGAATTTGTGATATGGGAAGGGATGGGCCCTTGAAAGATTAATAGGGATTTAATGTCTCTGTATGCGAAGTCGTGAGCAGCAGGTTGTTTATACACGAAGTCTTTATTAATTTTAAATCTATCATTATATCATTAAATTTCATCTAAATATAAAGTTGAATAATAGTATTCGCCTTAAACTAAAGTAATAGGTATTCGTAGATTATAAAGCTCAAACAAGTATTCTAATACCACGCCACTTATTATCATGTTAGGTCAGACATGTGTTAAGAGTAATGGCATATCAATTTAAATCAGAATTAATATTCCAGTGAAACAACACTCGGTAATTGGAACGCTTAGGTAAATGTCAGCTGTTTTTAACACTTGATTCATTGGTTCGAGGTCTGAGTTCAACTAAGGTAACATGTTAACAAGGCGTTTAAGTTTTTCTTTAGCAATTTCGCTTATAAACGCTCAATTTAGTGTCTTTTTATGGAGATTTTGTGTAAAACTGGAGAGCACAAAGTAATTGTGAGTATTTTGTTTGGCTTTTGGATTTTACATGTTAAATATATTATGTGCAACTTCGTCAACCCATTATTATCTTATTGCTAAGCACGGGTCACCCTTCAGTAGAGGTTAAGGTCATAACGTCTAGCCAACTGCGAATTGGTAGACTTTGGTAGACACACACCTGTGAGAACTTTTATTTTAGTGATCTTCAAGTCTGTAGATTTCCTCACGATGTTTTCCTTCATCGTAAGCATTGCATTGTAAAGCATGATATTTAGTTTTTAATACGTAGATTATTTTAGAAATATAACTGGCCTAGGACTCGAACCTCGGATTCTTGATAGAGATGCCGAGTTACAAATATTTAGGCTATCTATCTAAAAACATGTTCAACTGTTAGGTGTGTCTTCAGACAACCTTGATGTCATAATTTTGCTAATATTAATTTGTAACTAACGATTTGGACTGATTAATGAGCCGTTAATTAAATATAGGTTACTGCTTTGGTGATATTGTTCCTAGGTATTGTAATTCTAATACCTCGTTCACGTTTTAAGTCTACGTAAGACAAGTAGCTCAAGTATTTAATGTCTTTGTCGCTTAATACTTCCGACAGGTTGTCAGTATATGAATATAAGCACCACTTTATATTAGTATAGTACCTAATAATCTTACGATTATTATGCATGCGAAAGTTTGTGTGGCTGTATGTGTGTTTGTTACTCTTTTACGCAGAAACTACCAGTCGGATTTCGCTGAAATTTGGTACGCAGATAGTTTATGACCTGGAGTAATACATGTGACAGTCATTGCCGTGATAAACGTGACTGAAGCGAGCGGAGCCGCGGGAATAACTTAGCTCCTAATGTTTTGTTTTAGATCTCAATTGAAGCACTGTTACGTAAAACACAATATATTTATTGTTTCTCTGTATAGGGACTTAGTTTTCGATTAAGATTTCTATACATTCGGTACGTAGATATATATAGAATAGATTATGTACCTACTCATATTTTTTGGATAAGATAAGATTGTATTTCACATATAAAATATGTGAAATATAGAAAATATAACAATTATATTAATGAATATCAAATTCTATAATAATCAAAAGTGTTATAGACCTTATTAAACATGTGAATAGACGACAGCGAACCTAATTTATCACACGAGATGTCGTGTCTTTAATTCTATTAGTCATTCAAATCTCGCTACTCAGGTTAATGAAATAACTGGAAATAGTTATAGGTATACCTTTAGAGATGGAAAGGTTTATAATGACACGGCTATTTCACTTAAGTACCCGGTTGCGTGTTCGTGGGCTAAGTGGGAAGAATGTAACTAGTTGAGAAAAATATATGAATAGAAACTTTAAAATGCATGAAACCAAGTAATAATAGTGCAAATTGGCAGAGAAGAAACAGTTTTGTACTTTTTTATCGATTTTTTTTAACTATTGGCGTGATTGAGTATTATCATCAAAAATTTACTAATCTTCAGTTACTTATGATGGTCTCTCTTAGACTACTGCGTGACGAGTGTCTGTATGTGTGTGTGTGTGTGTGTGCGTGTGCGTGTGCGTGTGTGTGCGTGTGTGTGCGTGTGTGTGCATGTGTGTTTGTGTATCAAAATTCAAATATTTCTTTTGACCCTACGTAACCTGCTACGTAATAGAAGTTGTTGTATTTTTACAGGCGGTTTGAATTTCAAAATTTTCAAGCATAAATGTGATCCTTTTACCTGTGGTTAATAACAAAAATTGTACATTAAGTCTTCTAATGTATTTAAAACATCGAAATATGTATGTTCGATTTGATAGTCTTATAATGTACATAATACAATATCGCATGTACATATCTTATGTACTAATGGGGGCAGTGCATTTAATGCATCATAATTAAGATTGGTTCGGAACAGTGCCAGGTGATTAGCGATACAGAGCTATCTTTATTAAGGCGGTTATAGATTTCAATACTGCGTATGATTTATTTTAATTGACTTGTGTGTCTACCCACGTAAATGTGTTTTAATGAATGTAGGTAGTGTAGGTACTATCGCCGTTTAATTTATAGGTACGGATTAAGTACTAGATGGAATAAAGTGTGGGTATGACCTACTGACGGAGATCTCTATTATATTCTGCATAAATATAAATTAACTTGCAATGTTTGTTTGTGCGTAATTTAAATCTAAGTTATTATTTTTAAATTTTATCTAATTTGTAAATAATAAAAATGTATAATGTTTTTAATTAGTAGGTACGCTTGTTTGCATAATACAAAAGTACGTAACTTCATTTTTTTTTTACTTAAATACGTTATTTTTTACAATATATATTTTACAATAATATTTAATTTAAATACGTTAAATTAAAAATTTATACTTAATTGTTCACGCGGTTTCTTTTAAATAGGCATATAAAATAAAAATATATTTTTTATTTGCTACCTTATAGTTATATAAAAATTCGGCGGTCTTATAGGTACCTACTGGTAGGAAAGTTATAAAACCGTAATTATTGAGAAAGTGGATTATGTTACGTAACAAAAACCGTGTAAATCACGGTAATTACCGATTAACAAACAAGCTATCCGACATGCAAACAATAATTAACATTTGAGAAACCACGCCAATACCATAACACCATCATCACACCCACTTTCTATAGAGTTGTTACGAACCGGTAATTACCGGTAAATACTGGTTAACGTAAGTGAATCTGGCGTAACGCAATAATAATTCAGACTTAATCGATTAGCTTGAAAACTATCAAGTTTTCTTGACAGTAATCCTAACCGGTAACGTTTAATCATGGATCTCATACGTCTTATATTACACGACTGCGTCGAAAGAAGGGTAATGTTTTTCGAGCGTATGTATGTATGTATGTTATGTATGTATGTGCAAATCTTCGGCATGTGCTACAGCTCAAACGGCTTGACGGATGTGACATATCATTGGAATCATCTCAGTTTGCATTGTGACACAGAATAATAATTTAAAAAAAGGGCGCTTGTAAATAGAAAAGTGGGGGAAGGGACGATTTTTTACTATCATGACAATATGGGTATCATATTAAAAGTTAGTTAATAGAACCATTAAAAATTTATAGGTATATTATAACACACGTAATGTCACGTTACGTCTTTAAACTTCTATAAAGCTTAGCAAACGCGTTTAGTAAGACATCTCATTTGACGACCCGCGTGGCGGAGCGGTCACCATACCGGTCTGACACGCAGTAGGTCCCGGGTTCGATCCCCGGCCAGACAAACATCTAAATGATGAGTTTAGATTTCTGTTCTGGGTCTGGGTGTTTGTGTATTCGTCTTTGTGTGTCCATGGCATCCACGACACAGGAGAAAATCCTACTAAGGGGCTATGAGTGTAGAAAGCGTTTTTTTATTTATCTAAATTTGTTCCACTTTCCACCAATAAACATCGCAAATCGACAGACAGAACAAAATAGCTCTAAAATTAACATACCAACTATACTTAGCGAACCATCATGTGTAAATCTGTCAGGCATCAATTTCATTCACACAGATAAATAGATTCGTGACTTATAGAGAGATTTTTTACACATCCAAAGCTGCGGGCATTAAATTATGGTTTTTAGGGTTCCGTGCTCAGTAGGTGAAAACGGAACTCTGTTACTAAGCTTCCGCCGTTCGTTCGTCCTTTACGGATTTATCTCTTCGGCCGTAGCAATAAGATGGCGCTATAAGGAAAAATACTAAAAGCTATAAAAAAAAAATCCGCGGTTTTTAATTTTTTTATCGACTTATTTTTTGCCCATATAATATGTAGATTCGTAAGTATATATAGTAGTCATAACAAGAAAATGAAGTTAACAAATAGATAAATATAATTAAGTTAATGAATTAAATTAAATAAATAAGTAAAATTAAATTAGTAAATAGTGGTATCCACGGTGGTGGTGATGTTTTAGTCTGACATTAATAATGACAGTACATAAAACTAACGGTGGTACGGAACCCGTCACACGTGTCCGTCTCGCACTTACCCGGTTTTTAAACTAGCACCAATCATGCGGTAATGTGATTTAAATATGCTAAGGCGTTAGTTCATTACTTTCGGCGCCTTTGATCCGAGGCGCGATCGCCCCATTGTTTTTACTGATGTCGTTTTTGATACCCGCTATCAAGAGATCGTATGGTCGGATTTTTAGATGTAGGTAAATTTTTGTAAGAAAAACTTAGAGTATGTTAGTTTAAAAAAAATAGGTTAGTTGATCTACAAATAATTCTGAATGTTTAAGGTTTTATTACAGGGAATCTTAGTATTTCTTTTTTTATCTTAAGTGACTACTGCCACCCATGGACATCTGTAATCAACTCTAGGTAAGATCAAAGTCTCACCTACGGTTAGCCACAGATGCGTTGCTACCCCTGAGGACTAAGATGGAATGCCTTGGAAAAGTATGTCTCTCTTACCACATCCTTCAGACAAGAACACAGCAGCGCATAACACTGCTGTTATGAGGTGGTACCCAATAGATGGAGCGGTAGTGCTTCCTGAGTCGAATCACAAAGAGTTCTACCACCTTCAAACTATCTTACTATTGTAAAGCGAAATTTTATGAGGATATAGTGTGTTTGTTTTTTTATTACCCTGGTAAACCGAAGTGGGCGGAGCCGCAGGAATGTGTTAGTGTTTAATAATTGTTGTCTCTATATCTATAATGTACATAATTAATAATTTCAAGCTTTTTATATTAACTACGTATACGACGGCGGGCTACCGCTGGATTCAGATGGCCTGCGCCATCGGTCGGAGTGGCGCAGACTTTAAAGGGCTGATGGACGAATACTAACTATCCATGTTACTTTGTCAAACTCCAAGGATCTCGATCAAACACTTAAATCAAAATTTATTACAACTAAGTTATCTGTTATGACAAAAATCGGCAGTAAAATAAGACATACTCAAATACATACATCCATACAT
This sequence comes from Cecropterus lyciades, assembly GCA_002930495.1. NCBI lineage: Eukaryota > Metazoa > Arthropoda > Insecta > Lepidoptera > Hesperiidae > Cecropterus > Cecropterus lyciades. The sequence goes on from MOOZ01000316.1 coordinate 312,420, forward strand.
ACATTCATAGAAGAGTAAATTTTAGTTTAAAGATAAAGTTATTATTTTAAGTTTATTTTAAGACCACTTAAATTGCATTTCCTTTTGCTATCTTTCGACCAATCAGCATCATAGAGTTTTATTTACGTCTGACTCAGCAGTCAAAAATATATTTGAAACTGAACTTTGGACGGCCATTTGAGCTTCAGTAAATGTTGATTCGAATGTAATTATATTGTTTTGCATGTTTCGTGTAAATTAACGAAAGAAAACATTTCGACGTGCAGTGAACATGTTATTGTCCGGATTATCAGCGGAACCACGCATGCGATGCGTTTTCTTACTCAAATAACGGACTGTGCGATAAAATTGCCTAATTTGAGTAAACTAGGGTGATATAAATATATTGTAACTTAGATTAGTCGGATTAACAGTATCTCTCTGGTACCATAGTAGGTTGTATTACCTACTTCGGTACCCGTACCTTTGGTACTCTATAGAATAGCAACGCATCTGTGGCCAACCTCAGGTAAGACTCTGATTTTATCTTTTGCAATGCCACAGATTTTGCAATGGTTCTTATATCTTACGTTCATACTAATAAACCATCAACCATAGAAGCATTATGTGATATAACAGAGGTAATGAATATAATCAAGATTAATTTAAATTCATAGACAGACGCATCCACTTTATATGTATTTGTATAAGTAAATGTCTTTCGCCATAGTTCTGTCACCACTTTTTATAGGAACTGATGACATCTTTATTATAAATTTGACCTCAATAACAGTGTTATTAAACTAAATTGATTTGAGATTTATTACGATTTATAAATTAACATAAAATATTCACAAATTATCATCAAAATAATACTTGCGTAGACATATTCGTGCGTATCGTACAAATTAATGTTTTCCACTATTGTTATCTTTTTCCTGTCACACGTGTTTATACTCGCGCAAGTTTCCCATTCGCACCCGTGAATTAATCCGCCTCAGTCACTGTGGCACGCATGACAGGAAGAGTAAGTATGAACGATAGAATGCAAGTCGTTCGCATGCGGACCACTTCCGTATGCTGTCAGCATCAAACCCGCGTGATAGGAAAAAGCCCTCAACTATTCTAATTTCTATATTATCTAAAATAAATGTGAAAAAAATAATTTACTCAAGTAAAGTTTTTGTTATTATTATTATGGTATGATCTTTAAGGATGCCTATTATTTATATATTAGTAGACCACTATATATTATAAGATCATGATCCGACTGTGATTTGTCGTCAGTGTGTATAAAACCTTCGTGCTTAAGGCTTATAAACCACACGTAATTTATGAAGTGACCACATGTAAACCACTAATTTGCAATGTTCCACATTTACGTACAAATTGGACATAATCGATGGCTCATTGATTTTTGAGGTGCTTTTTTGTTATAAAATATGGATATATGATGTATGATTTCCCTATTAGCCTTGATAATTAATTATGTCTTAGTATGTCTATCATTATTTATATCTTTATCATAATCTAAGGGAACCTATTTATCAAATAGTACCTACTTATAATATTTATAAGTATATTTTTTAATAAAAAAAGTAAACATTTCACAGGTTTCAAAAAGTACTTACGTACGTAAGTACCTTTTTTCTTTTTGTTTATAAATTTAATTTTTAGTAGCTTTTGACGAGCTTTAAGGTATTTTTTGAAAATACAGACTTTCATATATTTTCCACGAATTATCAATAATTACGTCAGAGTTCGATCACTCGGAGTTTTTAAAGTAATACCTCATGCCCGTTTGTTATTAATATTTTTATAGACAGTCAATTAATATATACCTAAAAAATGTACACACAAGATACTAATATCCATAAATACTTATATCTGTGTTATAAATAATAATTAGTAAGCGAAAATATCGATAAATGGTTGTAGAAGCCCATATATGGACACATTGCTAAATAACATTCAATTTTGAAACTATGAAATATACAATCAAAAATTCCTAATATAAAATCTTATCTTTACTTGTAACTAAATATATACCTTTCAATTTCGCACAATATCATCAATGCTAATAAGATACCACATCCTGACTTGTTCTACTAATTATTAGTGAGCGATAAGCGATGCAACTTTCTAATCGCTATGAAATAATTAGGTATTTTAAATTGATGTGGAGAATTTTAACATGACTTAAAAGTTGTAGGTAAACGCTAAACGCTTTCTACACTCATCATTCTGTCTGGCCGAGGATCGAACCCGGGACCCACTGCGTGTCAGACCGGTATGGTGACCACTCAACCACGCGGGTCGTCAATATATCAATCAAAGTAGGTATAACCCTTAATAATAGTTCGATACTGAAGGCACCACCGCCGCACATATTTTTTCTTAAACTTGGACCTCAGTAGTAGAAAGGTACATGTGGTTGACCTCAGAGAGAACTATTATTTATTTACGGTTAATTCAAGATGTCCATGGGCGCCAGTACCCACTTTTCATGAGTAGCAACAGTTCACGAAGCAGCATACTCATTCGCTACTTATATTATTAAAAAGATCTTTCTTCCCCATCTATTAGTTATTTATCGGTCCTTTCAGCGATGTCACCAGTACCATTGTCTCTTTAGCTTACATATTTTGAGAGCTATGTCGGTAAGCTTAGTTCGCTTACGTATTTTCTGTTCACGTTACGAATCACTTACAACTAACATTGTTTTTTAGTACATCTTCATCACAGCTTCACTTTATAAGACAACCATGAAACAAGCGCCTTAATAATAAATTATTCAAAATTAATTCCGAATTAAGAAACCTGATTTAGTAATAGGTACTTAAAATCTAGATCAATAAGGTTAATAAAAATAAATTGGATTATCCTTTAATTTATGAGTTGCCGCTTTCTAAATCGGAAAAATATATAATCAATATCATAACTAGAAAATCAATTTCTACTTTATTTTGATTTTAAGTTGTGGCGCCTTCCGCTACTCATCAACAGATGACGTCACCGTATTCTGAATATCGGAGTTTTCTCAACATCGTGCATATATACAAGTTCCGACCAGAAACTGTCAGAGCACGGCCGCTCCCCAGGCATGATCAACTCGCCTGGCGGAAGATATCCCTTTGCCAAAAAGTGATCGGAGCGGAGTGAAGAAATGGATCTACGATATCTCCCTTTTAACAAAAATGTTCACTAAAAGGGGATTATGGAGGGCGAGGGGCGATTCCAGGTTGAACTGCCGAGTTACAAGCTCCTGGAAGAACGACGGTATGTAGATATAATCCATATATTACATCCCATAAAAAACATAAATGTAAAAAAGCCAAGTTCACTATTGTCTACTTAGCCTACAATAGAATTTATTACTAAATAGGATATTATATTATTTTGAAATTTTAAGGTACAAGAACACATAAAGTCTTAAAATAAATTGAAAATTCAGTTTCCCGTACATAGCAATACGGGAAATTGTATTTTGTAACAACAATATTTTCCACTTAATAATTTAACTCTGTTAAATTTTAACAGATAATTTATTTACACAAATATTATTTAATTTTGAATATAACTCAAATAACACACAAATAATTCAGTACATGTGTTGCTTTGTTGCCAAAAATTGGCGACACGCTGCCGCGTGTTTTAATACGTTTGAAGGTGTGAAAGTATTATAAGCTCTTCTCTAGTAGACCTCGAGTAGACTGTTTCAGAGAAGGCACCACGTACAGAGGACACTTTTTTTTAAATAATATGTAATGTATAATGTAATATGTAATATATGACTTGTAACTTCACAAGCGAGCGTGCAATCCATCTGATGGTGAGTGGCCACTGTCGCTATGGAAAAGATTTGTGAGGATGTATGTGCTTGTTACTTTTTCACGCAGAAAAACTGGTCGGATTTTGCTGAAACAATCACACATAGTTTATGGACTAACCTAGATTAACACATAGGATATTTTTTACCGTGGTACATAATCCAAGCGGACGGAGCCGCGGAATCAAGCTAGTATTACTATAAATCCATATCAAGTACAGTAAGCTAAGTACAGCTGTTTCGCCGCAGAAATGTTACGTACTAAATGAATGGTAATGAGCGGGTCCTTTGATGTTCACAGCGATCTTTATAAGTCGGTTAATTCCATTAAGGTACTGCCGAATCCAATTCGCGCCGCGGATCAAGATCTTTTTAATTCGCTAAAATACTGTACAAAGGCCCTTTGTGACTTTGAAAAGTGGTTTTACGGTACGGGCTGTTTATTGAGGTTTAAGTTCATTCCTTTAAGGAATAGCTCTATAGTTGTTTTGTAAACTTTTTAACTATGAAGGGATACATTTGTAACTATTTTAAAATTACTGTAATATTGCTGTAAACACTTTATTATAAATAAAATTAATTATATTTATAAAGCGGAAATACTTTAAAATTAAGTCAAAACAGCATTTTAAACACATTATTGTTTGCTTAGCCGGGGACTGAACACAGAATCCTCATGTGTAGGGACACGTACATATACGAGGCATGTTCAGAAAGTGTAACCAATTTTTGTATGTTAAGAAAAATCTTTATTGTTGTTTGAACAAAAAAAAAATATATATATATATATGTATATATTAGTGTTTTTCGAAATAAGTAGCTACCATTCTCTATAAAGCTGGTATAAAACAAAAATAAGCCATAGCAATTTCGCCGTTGCAAATATTACAAAAAGCTTGTTACCTGAAGCGATATGTCTAGATATCTTTAGAACAGCAGAACACATGTTAATAAGCTACAAAGTAGCGTGAGATCGACTTTTAATTCCGAACGAGTCTCGCGAACACCACACGTTTCACGAAACGCTACACGAGAATCCCATCTCGCTCATTTCAATGATGCTAGTAAAGGATGGATGCTTGGATCTATTGTAGGGAGTTCGATTTTAGACAGTTGTAAAATCGAAAGTGGGAGCCTCTCCGTCTCGGAGCCTTAATCGCACTTTAATAGCCGCGGCGTCTCAAAGGAAACGCGCTTGTCCAATGTCGGCTCGGAATTTCGGAAGTGAATGAATGGGAAGAATCGAATTAACATTTTTGTTCTTTTATTCATTCTGATTCATCCTCGGGGTTATATTTTGATTTGTTAACCCTCTTGTAACGCTGGAGGTCTGTCCAACATTATGACATTATTTTTTTTTTAATATCGAAGGAGTAAACGAGCATGCCAGTCACCAGGTCACCTGATTTTAAGTGGCGTCTGTGACCAGATGTCACATATCAGATATATAGGCTGCAAAAAGGTTAGGAGCCAAAGTCGGCCAAATGCTTTGCTAACTTTAATACTAATGTAGAACGTAAGGTATTGTGTTTTTCTTCTTACTAGATCCTTCACACCAGAACACAGCAGCACTGAAAACTGCTGCTATATACAACCCTAAATTTTTACCTTTTTATCACCAACCCCTATTTTTTAATAGCCATTTTTGTAATTTAATCAAATATGGCAAAACAACGTTTGCCGGGTCAGCTTGTTTAAAAATAAATTCCCTACCGTGAGAGTATCATAACACCTAATAGTTTAATTGCTATGTACTTATAAATCAATAACCAACTATAAGCTATGTAATGAAGTAATTGCTTAATACTTGTGCTCTAGAAGCAAACTGCACATTACACAGTGCATGCGCAGACAACCATGTGCAATTTGTTGTATTGCTTCGTGTTTATTGCAATTATTTTTATTGCATTAACGAGCCGTGTGCATCAATTTAATGTGCAGTTTCGAGCGAATGTTTAACAATGCTATAGATAACATGATAGTCTCTACATTTAATAGTAACTTTATCCGTCTCCGTCCGCTACAATCACTATTATTACGATAATAAGAATACTAAGAGTTATTCCAGGTCATAAACTATCTGTGTGCTAAATTTCAGCGAAATCCGACCAGTAATCTTTGGGTGAAAGAGTAACAAACAAACGTAGATCCTTATAAACTTTCGCATTTATAATAAAAAAACACTTTCTACACTCATAGCCCCACACTAGGATTTTCTCCTGTATCGTGGGTGCCATGGACACACAAAGACGAATACGCAAACACCCAGAACCAGAACAGAAACCTAAACTCATCATTCAGATTTCTGACTGGCAGGGGATCGAACTCGGGACCCACTGCGTGTCAGACCGGTATGGTGACCGCTCCGCCACGCGGGTCGTCAAAATAATTATTAGATATAATAGTCTATACATTTAATATTTACGAATACCTGAATAGTAATAGGTATATTGGTTTACTGTGATTTCAAAGTACCATTTCAAACTTGTAAGTGTATTTATCTGACATGTGTATTAACAGGTAAGTTACATTTTTATACAAAGAGATATGTAGTGATATCTACATAATTATTATTCTGAATGTAAAAAGATAAATCTGCAGAGAAGTTTGTTTAGTAAATAATTAATGTATGGTTCACTTTACACTGTAACAGTAGCAATTAAGTACTCAGAATATGCAACCAGCTGAGGGAATTAATTCAATCATTCATTAATTAACAAGTTGTAAATCAATATTTTTCTAGTAATAAAAGATTTTATTTAGCAAAAAATAGAAACCGACTTCTATGCCACAACAAAAGTAAAAAAAAAAAATTAAATATATGTTGGTTTTCTACATACATAGTACATAGTTCTGAAGTAGGCGCTCATATACTTTTAGGACATAGATTCGTCGTTCTAATTTAACAAAATATGCTGAGCGTCGACTTCGGGACTATGTACTGGTGCAGTAGTTGTAGTTGTAGGGGTACCTACATCATTAGAATCGAGGAGTAGACGGTCATATTTTTCATTAAATTATCTTAGATATCTAATGTTCATTTCAAGTTTCATGACAATCAGATCAGTAGAAGCTGAGTTATTTGTCCATTTGTCGCACACATATTTAAAGCAAATTTAAGACTTATATGTTTTTTTCATGGATGCCCGTGTCAAAATGAACCAAATTAAAGTGGGACCCAATGGAAAGCACCGGATTTCAATAAAAAAAAAATGTCAAAATCGGTTCATCCTATCCACAATTTTCGATGTATCAAACATAAAAAAAACAGTCGAATTGAGAACCTCCTCCTTTTTGGTTGTCGGTTAATAAATGAAAATATCTCACAGAAATTCCTTGAAATATATCATCAACCAAAAAAAAAACTTAGTCCAAAATAATATAATATCAATAAAAAAATTTAGTATTTATTTTTATCTGTTTAGGTTTAGAAATTAAACACGTGTCGGCGGTAGTGGAAATCACGTAATAGTTTGTGCCGTAAGTCGTTTATGGCT
>MOOZ01000316.1:322083-333139 GCA_002930495.1 Cecropterus lyciades
GAGCGGAGCACCAATGAAGAATGTTTCAAAATCGGGTTTTTTTTTTCTAATGAGATATAAAGTTTCGGTTAATGTATGTCACGTTACATTTCTTTTAAACGCGAAACCGGTGAAACCGCGAGGTCAGCTAGTAGACCTAGAGGTCAGGTAACCTCATATATATATATATATATATGTGAGGTTACAAAACATTTGGTATTATTGTAGTAGGTGGTAGAACTAGTGCTGTTCGACCGGGGAGGTACCACCCCCACACCTATTTCTAGCGTGCAGCAGTGCTTGTGTTTCAGTGGAAGTGTGTTGCCGGCTCACTTATATATGTGGCGATCACCTCAGTCCTCAGAAATAGCAACGCGTCTGTGATTGACTTCAGAGAGAACCCCTGGTCTATATTATGAAGTTGGTTAAAGATGTCCATGGGTAGCAGTGACCACTTACCTGGTGGACTGCATGCTCGTTTGCTATTTCAATTTTATATTAAAGAAAGAAAACATTTGCACATTGGCAGCCCTGTTCATTCGGACAGAATAAATTGGATTTGAGGCTTAAATTAGGGTATGAGGACTTTATAGCGACACATATTTCAAGAAATGCACCACCTGATCTTTAGTTTATTATGATTTATTTGTGATGATTTGTCTCTTAAAGATTTTGGTAATTGGGAATTGATTATTTATAAAATATTAAAATAATTATATATTTTCCAACACATTGTCTTAGGACACATTACTTGCTTGTATTGTGGTTAAATTTAAATTAATAAGTTCGATATAATTATACTTCGTTATCTATACTTATTTTTTAATAACTAGAACATTAAAAAAGTCGATTGTACTCATGAACATTATGTAGAGTCGAGAATGAACCAAATTATTATGGTTTGTATATGTCTATATTTAATAAATGTGTAGTGAGTTTTCTAATTAAGTGAGTTATTTTAGAAGATGTCTACGTAGTCTTATAATAACAAATGTAGAGTCTTTGTAATTACTAAGACGAAAGTAAATATCATTTCCAATAAATTTTCAGTAGCTAATCTTTTATCGACTAAGTTTATAACGTAAAAATCATTAGATTGTAACAAGCAATAGCATGCTAGCAAACGAATTATAATGATACAAGTGTTTATTTTTCGTCATCTGGATGCTGGGTGGGAGTGAGAGGTACAGTGAGAGCGAGACAGCTATCCGCGGCCGGCACAAAGCGGGCGGCGAACGCCAAAGGCGGCGGCGGGCTCTAATTGGAGAGCGCGGCTACATCAAAGCTCACCGACACTACAACGTTTATATTAGGCAGGTACACTCCCGCGCACTGCGATTGATTAATTTCACCGCGAGATCCGCGCTAGGCAATTAGTATGCTTTGTTGGCAAGGGTTGTGTTGGATTGACCTGCCGTGTGGTCTTGGATTTGCTCATTGGAGACATTAAGTGTGAATTTTATTTTAATTACAAACTTAATTTTGATATCAAGACAACTTCTCTTTAATTGAATTGAGTCTAGCGAAATAAAGATCATAATATCGCTTTATTAAGTTAGAAATTGCGACTTAAATGAGTGTTTCATTAATTCAGATATATTTAAAAAAAAACAACGGAATATATAAATTACAGACGCAACCCACAAATTATATACGTACAAAAGTACTAATGTAACTTAACGTGCCTACATCTAAGCCTTCTATTATTACTGAAAATATCTCTACATAAAAAATAAAAAAAATATATAGAGATTTATTTTGTTAATCGTTTGATTGATGTTGTTCCAATAAGTACGCGATAAATTAGCTAAAAATAAAACACCTATCGTTAAGTGAACTTACCTATTAAGACACATTATTTTCAGCTGTTTAGTCCTGTACGTGTGAAGAATTGGCTCACGATTGCGGTCACCTAGGTGTAAATTGTAACGTTTTTTACGAATGTACAGTTCTAAATAATGTTAATCAGAACTGCATATATGAGTTGATATTTGTAAACAGCGAGTTTCCGCCGTCAATTTCCCTCGCCTGGCGAAATATTTCGTATTAGGTTATTTCCGCGGCTTCGCTCGCTTTCGTCACCTCTATCATGGTAGTGAGTTTTCCATGTATTAATCTAGGTCATAAACTATTTGTGAGTCAAATTTCAGCGAAATCCAACCAGTAGTTTTGCGTGAAAGAGTAATAAACACACATACGTCCTCACAATCTTTCGCATTTATAATATTAGTAAAATACTCATACATATTGTATGTAAGTCGTAAAGAAATAACAAATACTTTATTTCATTTAAAGAAAATCGTCTTCAAGGTATTTTTAAAGGAATGAGTAACCTATTTAGCTAAAGTCCTGTTGAAATCAGTTTATCTACTACTATTTTATATACTTATTCTCATATAAAATCATTATAAAATTATTCTCTAACAAAAATAATTTACGTACTACTGGTGATTACTTATACAAAAATAAACAGCAATTTTTGGAAAGGTCACACTCAGATAAAGTAGACTAAAAACACACCTTTGTACCTAAATTCATGTACCTATTTATGTCTTCTATTCTACTGAAAGATTTTTGTTTTACTATCGTTACATTTAAGCGTAAATCCGCAGTTATTTTGAAATTACGTATTTTATTCTAATGGTAAGTAAATATCCAAGCCACGTGCTACAGTTGATTCAAAGGAAGATCGAAGGAGTGAGCGTGTAACCCTGAACTGAGCGTCAAAGCCTCCGCCATTGTACTCAATCCTCATTTGGGGCCATCATCCGTGAAGTGTTGACACTAAGCCCGATTTCGTACGGGTTCGATTCGGGTTCTCTTAACTCTATAGAATCTTACAGCCTTGACTTTACGCTTTATGGTAGAGTTTAACGGATATGTGTGCTTAGATGTTGGGGTAGATTTTTGAGGCTTCTTGATTATTTTAGTGTAAACGATGTGATGTAAAAAGGATATTTCGATACGATGTAGAGATAGAAGATTTAATTAAAATATTTGACACTTGATCGTTTGTTTAAATTACTATACATAAACATAGGTAAGACATAGGTTATAAAAAGGTATGAAAAAGATTAAGAGGAAGATCTCTTCTCACTTATAAGATGGCTAGATGCAATATTCTATTTAAATAAAGGTCATCTTTTTAATTTTGTTATAGGTGGCTGTATTTAATCATGAATCATGAAATGATGTAATGTAAATTCACTTGTAAGTATTTAAAAAAGCATGAACAATCATCAAAAAAATGAAATGTGTGATTCAAGTCGGTACCCACTTATTATCAATGACAGAAAGATATTAACGCTGGCAACATTTAATCCACAGATTAAAAAACGAGGCATCGGAATTCATATTTCGAGCTATCCCGCATTCCCGCTTAAGTGCCGTTTAACGGGTAAAGCGCTTCTAATTCATAATGAGCGGTTGTATCAAAATAAGGCAGTACAACAATAAGAGCAAGATGGTCGATGTAGATAGCATCGGACCGCGGGCGGCGTTGAAATGGCTCAATCTTCGGTAGGGTGGCCATGTTTAATTATACCATAGGCTATCCGACCATAGAGACCAAGCTGTTGTCTCAAATGTCTGTGTACGATAATGAACATGGGTTACCTAACGTTGTCTTTGAACGCTGGGTATGCCGATTTCGTGTAATAGACGTCGTACAATGAAATTGATTTAAATTGGAATCATAATAATAATTTATATGGTTTACATTTACGTACCTGAATTCTAGTTGACGTAAGATACGTCGCTTTGATTTCCTTAGCATAATAAGTATTAAGATATTTAATTTACCTATGTTATATTAAATCACCTTGAAACTTAATAAAGAAAGAAATTATTAAATATATTTTTAAAGGTTTAGTACTGTTTGTGGTTCGACTCCGGAAGCACCACCGCCACACCTATTTTTGCCTTATAGCAGCAGTGTTATGCGCTGTTGTGTTCTGATCTGAAGGGTTCGGTAAGGGGAATACTTATCCAAGGCATTCCAACTTAGTCCTCAGGGGTAGCTACGCATCTGTGGTTAACCTCAGGTAAGATTGATCTTGTTTGGGATTGAATACAGAATTCATGGGTGGCAGTGGCCACTTACCATTAGATGGACTGCATGCTAATTTACTACTTCTATATTATAAAAAAACATTTCATACTTTAAAAAAAATAACTATGAATTAATTTATTAGTAGTAATACATGTACATAAATATAACGTCTCCATATGAGATGTTTTTACATCTCGTACAGCCTTGACCGGAATATGTGACGCCTAATTGATTCCGAATAACACAATCACAGAAACAATCAATTCTATAGTTATTATAAACAAATTAATGGAAAATCCTTCAACTGACTTATATCATGGTGTCATTAGAATTAGCGATCCTTGTAATATTTCGTTTTTATTACAGATCGTTTGCTCCTTTGCGTAGCAAATAATTGATTCGTTTCATTGAATCTTAGATCGATGTATCCAAAAATCTAATACGGAACATATTAGCTACTATGTAATAGATTACATTGAACAAGACTCATTGCTTATTTAATGGTTCTCAAATAACATTATTATTATTATTTTTACCAGCGTCAAAAGAAGAGTATTGTTTTCCAAGCGAACATATGTTTTGTACCTATGTATGTATGTCTACTTCGGCAAACCAAAACAACTGTCTGATCATATGACATATCATTAAAATCGTCTCTGTTTATGGCTAGCTATAGTGGCATAGGCTGGAAATAGACCATTAAAACACTGATGGTAGGTATTGGCTACTGCCGCCCATGGACATATGTAATGAACCCTAGGTAAGATCAAAATCTCACCTAAGGTTAGCCTCGGATGCGTTGCTACCCCTGAGGACTAAGATGGAATGCCTCGAAAAAGTATGTCTCCCTTGCCACACCCTTCAGACCAGAACACAACAGCGTATAACACTGCTGTTATTAGGCAGACATTATTACGTTTGCTCTTCCTACACGGGAAGATAGTATATTAAAAGTTTAAGGGTTTTTACACACTATTATTTGCATTATTATATATGGTATATATTATTATTATATATACGTGTTTGGATGATGTCATTCATTTTTACCACTGTTTGGAATCTAATTTGTAGGAATTATTTATCTGTTTATAAGTCTTTGTTCTACTGTCATATTGCACCTATTATGCGAACCCTTAAACATACCCTTATTTATTTACATAACATAATCCAGATGTTACAATAGTTATAATTTAGACCTAATTAGGTGCATAGCTAATTATTATTGCTAATGAAGTCAATGAAGTTATTTTACGCCATAGTCTAAAATTTTGGTCAAAAGCAAATCGTTATACTTCACATGCTTTTTTTATAGAGATATCACATTTTATTTGTCTAATGAAATAATGGAAACCTAAAGAAACGTGTGTAAAAATTTTAGTCTTAGGACCAATTTAATAAAAAAAATAAGAAAAACATATTACACACTAATCTGAAACGAACTTGTGTCTCGGGTTCGAATCTAGATTTCGGCTTAGCAAAGAATTCAAGCTTTGAACTATAGATTATGTTACATTGCAAGCCTTTTTGCGGTTCCAAAAATAAGAAACCATCAAAATCCAAAGTGTATAAAGCTGGTATGGTCAAAATAATCAGGTTAATGTTACAATTAGTTCCAAGAGCGACCACCGACGGCGGACCATGTGCCTCAACCGGTTCCGAGATAAGTGTCTGAAAGTCGACTCCTTTGTACTGGAATACAATTATACTCAACTATAATTTATTGGAGGTTTAAATAGAATCTGGTCTAACATTCAATGTTATGCATTCTTTAACTAGCTCAAGTTGTTGATAAATATCTAAAACTAACCTACGCGTTGTTAGTGGTAAGACTGCTTGAAATGCTAAAAAGGATTGAAATAAATTAATCAAAAAAGTGTGTGCGGTAGTAATTTAGTTAGTTGACGTAAATAATTCATTAATCCAAAAGAAATATGGAAACAAAATATTTTGTCTTCCGTGTTATATTTGACTTGAAAACTAAGATAATTTGAAGTTTGCGAAAGAGATGCAAGGGATATTCTTTAAAATATTGTTTTATCTCCTCTGTAGCTATATTATCCTGGTATGCGATGCATATTTTGAATTTAATTTTATAAAATATACGTTATATATGCATATAATAATTGCACAGTCGTCAAATTTCGATTATAATTTTAAATTTTTAAAATATTTTTCAAATATTTTATTGATAACAACAAAGCTGATGAATGGCTAGAAAAAAATAAAATATACGGTCGATTAATAAAAGACAAAATTGTTATTAACTGTTTTTCCTTTACTTAACCACTATATTAAACTAATATAATGAATTTACCAGCACATCATTACAATTAACAAGAATCAACATTGTTCCTACAATAAATTATACAACAACCAGCCACTTAAAATTAATTCAATTTTCGCATTAAAATCAACCTAACGCGGTCTTGTCTAGATCTCATATGACGCGTGTATTTGTGCAATAAAATGTTGTGAAGTGTCGAGGTCACGTGATCTATTAGCTATTATTGATTTCACAAACAGGCGTAGTTATTCAATAACAGCTTAAACTGGCATTGTTTTATACTAATAAATGTCTGAAACTGTCAAGTGACAAATTATATACAATTCATTGAATGTCATGTTAAGTATTGTATGTTGTCGAATGGCATGTACGTAGTTTATAAATATAGTTCAGATCTATATCTGTGGCAATAAGCAAAGATTAGTTCAGTTCATTTTTATCTTTAGTTTTTTTACCGGTTTATTTTTGGGTACACATATAAACCATCTCTATGGGTGTCAATTAGATTTTTCAAATGTTTTAAGTAATCATTTTAGTCAATTTTTTACCATTGGGCAAGTAGTATCTATAGTATACAAAGTTTTAATTTAATATATAAAATTATGTAAAATTAAATCTTTGTTTAAGTTGTGCCTACTATATGTGATTTTTAAACTCACAATATGACCAATGACAACAAAACTTTGTATACGTATCTAAACGTTTTACATGTTTTTATTAAATAAATTGAATTAACTTTATTTTTTTTTATCATAAGTAACAGGATTTTTAGTTATAACAAGCTGAGCCCCGCGGTTATACCCGCGTTTAAAAAATGTAACTTTACGAAATTTCGAAAAGTCGAAACCTTATACAATTTTAAAATTAAAGCATTGTTTTAGAGAGGATTGATAGAAACTGACATTAGCGGCAGTGACAATGGCTGCATGCGCGTAGAGCGCGCGCGGTTTCTTAGGTTTTGTGGTTATATGCGCAACCCTAATTACATTTTCTAAAATATAAGTAGCCTAAGTTACGCCTTATGACATCAGCTATCCAACAGTGAAAGTCCCGACAAAATCCCGAGATTACCCGAGATTACCCGGAACAAACAGACAGACAGACAAAAAATTTAGTAATGCTGTTTTGTTATCAGTATCGTATATACTTCCATATGAATTTGGTCAAAAATTGTTTTTTTGATATTACAAACAGACACTTCATTTTTATTTATATGTATAGTGTATTGATTATTCCGCGGCTCATCTCATCGTAACGTAACGTAAAATTAAATAAAGTCTTTATTGAAATAGACCTATTGAGGCACTTACCTACAAATTGAAGTTAAATATTTTTTCTTTTGTTTTGTCAATGACATAGATCGTTTATGATAAGAGTAGAGTAGAGTCTCAAATTTCTGACTTTTGCAAAAAAATACTAATACATAACACTAAAGTAGGTATATTTCTTAAGTAACTATAAAGCATATGTTTATATAATAATGACTTGTTACAATATTTGTACAAAAGAACATAAAATGAAAGTAATACACACTTTGGACCTATAAAAAATTGTTTTTCTCTTATTAATCATTTTCGGACATTCATTGATTTTCTCGTGAAGTCTTCAAATAAACATACCCGAAAGCACAGAAGCGCACAGCTAACTTCCATATGAGACTCATCTGTGATTGACTTCAGATAGAACCCTTAACATGAGTGATCACCCATCCAACTCCCGACCGCGCCCCATGCCGTCTGTTATGCCCCGTGTGGACTCTCCGTAGCTCAGTATTGAATCACAGCTGGACTGGAAGCGTGTTTAATTAAGCCTGGTCTATTATTACCACTGATTACCTCGCCCCAGTAAGGACCCGTCACACGGCCGGCGTCATTAGCGTTGCGTTAAGTTCGACGTAAGGCATTCAAACTAGCCGCATTCCGATTTATATTAACGCCCTACACTTAATATTTCAAATAAATGCATATTTTTGGATGGGATTCTAATTTTACTGTATTACTAAACGTAACGAGTCGTATAGGAAATCTTAATAGATACGCAGAATTTTTGTATCGACTAAATAAAAAGATACATCATCATTATCTTCATAAAGATTGTTGTTATGATTAACAGATTTTATTTTACGAATACTTTTAATATGTTAAAACCTCCTCCTCCTTAACCTCCAAAACCTCCATTCTATTTCTATGAAATTTGTAAGAGTGTTTTCATATTTAAAGATAAAATATTTTGTAGCAGGATATATAAAGGCAGCGCGCTTAAAACGCTTAAGCGCTGAAACAAAGCATCAAATCTAAAGACGTACAACAGCTCTCCGTGTGAAACGACCCCGTCGATTAGTCAACTCGGGATTAGAACAACAATGGCTTATATTTACGACGCTGCCACCGTCTCTGTATCGAGCAAATCGACTTATTGTACGAGTATTAGCTATATGGTATTTATGGAGTTGCGATGGAATTACGTTTTCAGTTAAGATTTGAATCGATCGCATATCTTTTCAGTGATTCATATGTCCTGTTGGATAGATTCATGAGCGAAATGTATAGTTTCTTTCAAAATAAATACACGTAATAATAATGTAATGTAATGTAATGTAGTGTAATGTAATAATAATACGCGACATGTACATAACATAAATCGCGTCATGCTAATAAGATTGTATGAAGACTAAATAAGTAATGAATTTTACTAAAGAGATTATTAGAATTTATGTTCGAAAGTTCATGAAACCAAAACTATTAAATTTAATTTTAAGGGTCCGAAGTTTTTTATACAGTACATCTTGAGGTAATATTTAGTATTTGACGACCCGCGTGGTGGAGCGGTCACCATACCGGTCTGACACGCAGTGGGTCCCGGGTTCGATCCCCAGCCAGACAGAAATCTGAATGATGAGTTTAGATTTCTGTTCTGGGTCTGGGTGTTTGTGTATCCATGGCACCCACGACACAGGAGAAAATCTTACTGTGGGGCTATGAGTGTAGAAAGCGTGTTTTTTTTTCCATTAAAATCCATGTAGATACGTGCATACTCTATCAAAATTTATTACAATTTGTTACAAATAAGTACCGCGAAGCAGTTTTGTTCTAAGTGGTAGTTGATAAGCTTCAAATATTTGCGACAATAGGGTGTTCCTACTTATTTTTTATTCTGTATTATTTTCATTTAATATAAAACAAGCGATTATTTACTTATTACACAAGAACATAATGTGTCGCTACTTCGTCAAATCCATAGCATTAGGCTGTCAAATATTTAAATTGCATCGTGGCTTCCTTCTCTCTAATTGAATGCGGTTTGCATTACAATCCAACGCAATACTCTATTCCATTCCAACTGAACCGCAGAGAACATATTTTGTAAGAGAATCCCAAGATACAGTCGACACAGTGTCATCTATGCTACTCTGTGTCTCAATTGTAGTAAGAAAAGTCGGGCGAAAATGAGTGGGCTTTTAAAATTTATTTTGCAATATTTAATGCTTTTAGCAGTTGCTACAGCTTTTGTTTGGCAAAGGTAACTTGATGTAATGATTACGGTTAATCTTTATAACACTTTTCGCCATTTTTAGGTATTTAAACATCAACACTATATCTTTGACTTTGTAGTTAGCTCTTCTTGAAAAATAAGGTTTTTAAAAGTTATGCTTATGCTTAGATATGTTTTTATCAATGAAGGTAAACATTTTTTTTAATAATAAAGTAGCAAACGATCATGCCATCCACCTGATGGCAAGTAGCTCCTGCTGCCTATGAATATCTGTAATCAACCTCAGATAAGATCAGTGTCTTACTTGATGTTGGCCACAGATTCGTTATTATTCCTGTGGACTAAGTTGGAACGCCTCGGATAAGGATGTCTCTCTTAACACACTCTTCTTACCGCTTAACACGCTATTATAAAAAAATAACAAGAAACTCAAGATTGCAAATATTGCAAATATCCAAATTCTATGATATTGAAAACAATATTCAAATATTTAATACCTACAGCTTAGGTATCTGCTAAGTTTATTAGACAATAGGTAGTACCCAATTATATTTTATTGTCAAATTTGTTGAGATAGTCATGTACCTATCAGTGCTGATTTGGTTTTGACATTTGTAAGCCATTTATCACGTAAGCCGTCAAGTTAATTAATGACTTAAATCTAGCATTAATTTATTGCTACGAAATTATTACCTAGCGCTATGACCGACTTTGAAACGGTAAAGGTTAGAACCTTTCCATACCTAGTTATTATTGTATATACATAATAGTGACTATGTATATACTAGCTTATTCCTGCGAGTCCGCCCGCTTCGGTCATGTTTTATCCCAGATCATAAACTATCTGTGAGCCAATTCTCAGCATAATCCAACTGGTAGTTTTTGCAGCTTTCGTAACAAACATACATCCTCACAAGCTTACGCCTTTATAATATTAGTTAGATTGAATAAAGCTAAGTGACTGACAGTGATAAAGCATAGAAAACATAACTTATATAACTTTAAATAATTAATATATAACTTATAATACAACTTTCCACAGGACGTGTCTGACACGTTCAATGTTACAGGAAATTTAAGTACTGTGGTTCTAAGAACATAAAGAAAATTAATCCTTTAAAAATGTTATGTTGTAAATGATGAGATTGTACAATATATAATACTTTATTTTGATATAATATATTGGACTACGAAAGGTCCCTACATACTTTAAAAGAGCAATTTTTAAGAGAGAATATATTCTTAAAAGG
>MOOZ01000316.1:349970-365107 GCA_002930495.1 Cecropterus lyciades
TGGGTCCCGGTTTCGATCCCCGGCCAAACACAAATCTGAATGATGATTTTAGATGTCTGGGTCTGGGTGTTTGTGCTTTCGTCTTTATATGTCCATGGCACCCACGACACAGGAGAAAATCTTACTGTGGGGCTATGAGTGTAGAAAGCGTTTATGTTTATGTTTATATTCTAGGGAAGGTCATTAATTAAGTTAAGTATGTTTTAAATATAAGACAAATATGATACAAGACTCTTTCACATCGCTCCAATATGAATTGCTAGTTTTTCCTGCGGCTCCGCTCGCTTTGTTCATGTCTATCACGGTAATGAGTAACATATGTGTTAATCTAGATCATAAACTACCTATCTGTGTGCTAAAATTCATTGAATTATTTTGCGTGCATGAGTAATAAACATACATACATCCTCATACCTCAACTTTATAATACATTAAGAAATATATATACATATTTTAGACAACACACACAAGAAATAATAATAAGAAATGAGTTACTTATTAAGATAATGTTAATAAAATATTTAGGTATCAAATCATTACCGTATTATTAGAAGTTATTGCATGTTAAGTGCATGTTAGTAAGTTGTAAGGTAGTAAGTTTGTTTGAAATATAAAGTATTTTTTGTAAAGATGATAAAATATGATGATGATGAGTAAATTGATAAGAACCAAATAGATTAATACAAGAACGTATGAACAAAACAATATCGAATTAAAAGCTAATCGTAAAAAATGGATAGGTTAGGTTAGTTACAAAAGTAGATATTATATAAATAGATACATAGATTAACTATGTAATTATTATAATTATAGTAAAAGAAATGGTATTCTTATTAGTTTCCAATATATATATTTTGATCCCTATGTTTCATGTCCTAGGTATGTGACTAATAGAAATAGGAAACTTCCATAAAGTTCATAAACTAGGAGTCCTATTATACGTATAGATTGTCCATCGATAGTGGTACAAGATAGAACCAGTATGATTCAATCGGGGAGGTATCAGTGTCATTCTAGTTTGAAACTGTTCATGCATTTCGTTGGAGATCAATTCGAGGCGACCATATTATACCTCACGAATGGCAATGTACCCATGTAATTGTTTTTTTTTATATGTATCTACTTAACGATGAGCTGGCAGACGAGCTACCTGATAGAAAGGAGTCACTGTCACCTATGGACATTTGCAACTGATGAGTCGCCAATGCATCACCGGCTTTAAAAAAGAGTTCTTTTGCACCTTTCTTCAAGAGCTCCACGTCATAGTGCTCCGAGAATAACTCAAGAGGTAGCTTATTTCACATCTTACACGTTATCGGCAGGAAAAAGATCGCAAACCGAACCGTAGAGGACCGCCTCGACAGTTGATGCGGATGGAACCTCATCCTTCGGTGATAGAAATTTCCATTTTAGGTAGAACCCTCATGTGGTGGTGTGGTGTGGTAGTGGTGTTGTTTACATGTCACTAGTATGTATTGTTGTTTTCAGAACATACGTCACGGTAACATGTCAACATGACATGTTACCGTGACAACTTACCATCTGAACTGCATCCTATTTTACTACTTTAATTTCACAAAAATAGTACAATCAAACGAGTAAAAAATTGTACTTATCTATATACCCACAATTTTTTAAGTCACAGTTAAACAACAGAGCATTGATCAGTCTTTTCTATAATTCAAATGTAATTTGGGCATTTATTAATCATGGATGTAATAATTGTTTACAATAAATTTATAGTACCTACGCTGTATACACTTTTATTATGTAAAAAAATTCGACAACAACTCGAAAAAAATACCTGTATATAATATTTATCGATAAAAAATTCGGAACAAAAAGCTGTGTGTTATGAATTATAAGACAGAAATTCAGTTAGGTCAAATATTTCATAAAGTACCTTATCAACATTCTTATTGAATATAAGATCGTCGACAGGTATTGACGGAATTGGACTGAAAGTTAATTTCATTGGTCAAAACAAAACATAAAGCTCTACAAACCTAAGTAATATCAAAATTCTTACCTCCATTGTCAGCATTGTTGGCTTCGAAAGTCTTGCTTGTCATGTGGAACAGGGCATCGAGAGGAGTGTGGGGTGCATTCGACCCTGGCTGTGGCGCACGGCGGGGTTCCGAGCAGCAGTCTGAAGCCGATGACGACCTCTCCGACGCCGAGTCACAGCATTCAGCCGGCGCCATTTCTCTTGGCCTCAACAACCCTAAGGCGGCCAGTCTCCAGCGCTCACCATCCAGCAAGGCAGCTCCAGCTAAGCGCTGCAGCCGCTGCAACCGCTCAAAACCCGACGCATCCCATGGACGCACTATACGCGGCGGCGTTCGCGGACTGTGCGACAAAATGTCCAGGATTGAAAAACTCTTCACGCCCTCGCCTCGTCTCTCCTCCACCGGCTCGGAAGCCATCTTCAATCTCTTCAGCGGCCTGAAGTAGTCTTGCGGTGACGGTGAACGTGACGGCGCCGGCGATGGTCTCCCTACGCTGATATCGTCCTCGGAACAGCTATGCCCGGACATCGACTCCTCCTCCATCGTTCAATTCACATCCATCACACAACAGTCACAGTAAATCGGAGGCTGTTAGATCACAACGGTTAACGCGGGATACGGCTGACGGGTCGACGCGCCTCGGTCAACTGACGTGGCGTGTGACAGCCCTGGGCCGGGCACCGGTGGGGGGCGTGGCGTATCTACGTGCATCCAATCAGATTGCAGTGCGTTATAACGGGTGCGTTTTGATTGGTTGATGGCGAAGCGCTAGGCGCGCCGGGTTGTCACAATCGGCGGTCCAATAAAACTTTTTAATCCGGCCCTGGATTGGGGGGCGAGATTCGTGGTGTGATTAATTTAGCTCGCGGTGGACGGGTGCGGGGGGAGTCCGTTTAATTACGGGATGAAGACGCGAGTCTAACTACGGTCGCTTCATTATTTAGCGTCGATAAGCCTGACGTTTGTCACTAGAGAAATTGCCACTTTCCTTCATTTATAGGTTATCGGTTAATTGTCTAGCGACGTTCGTTATTGAAGTATGGTCTGTTTAATAAAGTCTATTTACAGCCTGTAGAGGTAATTAATTTCGTTGATTGCGCTTCTAATTGAAATGTGTATCCACTTATAAACCTTTGATGATCGGAGATTTAATCGGCTGAATAACGGCAGATGGAATGAAGATGAACTGGTTTGTTTGCCAACCATTGCGAATCTTTTGCTTACAATGTAGTTTAATTGATAGACATAATAGTACCAACGCTAGGCAATTACAAAAATGTGCTTGGTAGGTATGTAGGTAGAGTTCGTGTATCATTTATTATTTTGTATCTAAATACTTACGTTTTAACATTTGTCTAAAAATAAATATTTACTTACATTATTGGATACCTGATACAAAAAAAGAACATCAACCTAGTTAGGTAGATTGATATATCTATCAAGGCAGGAAAAATATATCTATTTTTCCTGTTAACATGTCAGGTCCCTTATCAAGTCTATCATCAATTTATCAAATCTAAAAGTGTGAATAGAAAAGATATATCTACCAAATTAAGCACACTGATTTAAATAGGCATATCTCCGACATACCTAGTATGGTCACCTTCCTATCTATCTAACTGTTCATTTTATGAAATAGTACACTTAAATACAAACACTTTATACTATATGAGCGACAATAAGTATTATTTCTTAAAGAAAATACACAAAAACATAAACTAATATAGAATAGAATAGAATACTCTTTATTGCACACTATAAATACAAACAAACATAGCAATGACAGACAACGTAGATCAATCGTATGCAATATATTGCGATCGATACATACAGTCTCTGTCATTTTGCATCGTGCATACCTATACCTACTTACAAGTATAATAGCAAATATTTGATATTCCTAAAAACAGATCTATGTAATTTGATTTAAATAAATTAAATTAAACCACTTGTGAACAAAGAAGTACACAGGTCTTGTTGATTGCATTGATTTGGCAGGTAGGCACTATGTATGCCTGAAAGTATGCAAATAATACGTATGCCTACCTATAGTTTGAAAGATAAGAGTCGTAGTAGGAAACTACAGTATCAAATTGCTGTCCTATGACATTTACCCAATGTAGAGAAGAACTTTCCCCACAGAGAAACTAAAAAAAGTGTAAAGGTGAATAAAGTGTAAATTGATTCATTAAAAATATATTCAACCATATCCCTATTACCTAGATATCTAACTGCTTCCCTCGTTATATCGCCACTAAGGTGGAAGATTGATTTCTAATGTAGTATAATCACTATTTGCTTTTGATCACATCCCATCTATAGGGCTCTACCTAATACTTTACACTGACACTTTCTTTTTTTATATATATGGAAGTAGCAAATGAGCATGTAGTCAACCAGATAGTATGAAGCTCCTGCCACCCATGGACATCAGTAATCAACCCCAGATAAGATCAGCGTCTTAGCTGAGGTTGGCCACAGATGCGTTGCTACCCTTGAGGTCTAATTGGAACGCTTTGGGTATGTATATTTCCCTCACCAAACTCTTCAGCTAGAACACAGCTGTGCTTAACACAGCTGTTACTAGGTAAAAATAGGTGCGGCGGTGGTGCTTCCGGAGTCTAACCACAAAGGGTTCTACTACCCTCAAAGATTTATTTCTGATGAATTTCTATCTAAAATCTCCACCTACTACAATTCACGCTTTCCTTAGAAACACGCTTGATGCTTCCCTTAGAATAGTTTAGCGTAAGCAGAAAAATCAACATGAATTTAAAACTTCTTGTGTAGAACTTTTAACAGATTTGTACTAGGTACAAAAAATAAAACCCACATTAAGAAAACATTTTACTTGGTAGGTAGGTAACTATAATATCCCGCACTGCGAACTCTTGTGCAAAATTTACTTAAATAATCAGTTGCCATAAAGCCACGGTGTGATTGGGCTTATAAAGAAAATAGATACCTAAATAAGTAGTTTTTTACAAGTTTCTGAATAAGTTAAAATCATTCAAAATTTATTTTTATAGAGCTTTTTGAAAGAAAAGTAGGTAGGTAACCTAATCTAATCTAACCTACCTATTATTTATCACTTCGAAAGGTATTTCGGTATACAGAAAGGGAGGAAGAAACTCTACATTTATTTTATTGATGAATATTTGGCACAAAGATATACTCTATGACCTGGATTAACACATAACATAATTAAAACATAACTGGATTAACATATACTCTTCACCGTTGTAAATGTGACCCAAGCGTGCGAATTCGCGTGAAAAATCTTACATATCCTTTTAAATCAATTCAAATCAAATGTTAGCGATTCCTAAATACCGAGAATGAATATAAAATAAATATTAATATAAAAACTTATTCAAACTATTATGTACAGTAATAAAAACCTTAAAAGCATAATTGAGTTGTCAATGGTCGGCCGTTAGTGAAATATTTGTTAACTAAGATTATGATAAATAAATATTTATAATACTTAATTAGTATTATCTATAGTTAGAATTCTCTATGGTTCGATTCCGGAAGCACCACCGCACCTATTTATGCCTAATAACAGTAGTGATATACGCTACTGTGTTCTGGTCTTAAGGTTGTGGTTAGAAAGACATGCTTATCTGAGGCGTTCCAACTTAGTCCTCAGGGATGGCATCTGTGCTGATTTCAGGTAGGACTGATCATACCTGGCGTTGTATACAGATGTTACTTACATTAGAAGGACTGAATGTTCGATTGCTACTACCATATTATAAACAATCAAAGCATTATTTAGAACTCCAAGGAACCGTTAATACAAATAACCAAATTACTTTTCAACACTTAGGTAAAAAGCCAAAAGCCAAATTACAGGTACGAGTCAGTTAATTTGGCGCGAACATGCCGCCATTTTGAATTCGTTGTTTACTCTGTCGCTTCACGCTCCGTGCTTCCGTGAGCGTGGCAACTAATCTAATAGTGGCTTCTGTTTTTATGGGCATATTACGCCATGATAGGCTTTCAGACCATGACATTGTTTGTACGTTTTGGTAAATGTCTGTATTGAAAAACTTTGGTACCTACCTACTTATCTAATTCTTGAAAAACGCCTGTCGAATTTTATTTGAGTAAATCTAATCTAGGTGACGGAATTAGTTTTTTATTGAGCGTAGATAGGTACGTTTTTTAAATTCAGAATTATATATAAACTTACTTCTGTAGCAAACGAGCATGCAATCCATCGGATCGTAAATGACTGTCAGATGGATATCTTTTTATAACACTGTAGAAGCAAACGAGCGTGCAGTCCATCTGATGGTATATTGTAACTGCCGCCCACGAACAAGCGTAAGCAACTTCATCTGAACTCAATCACAGACGCGTTGCTACTCCCGAGGACTAAGATGGTCACTTGTCCACCGAAACGCAAAAACCGCTTCACTGTAGAAATAGGTGTGACGGTGATACCAACATATACGTTCCTACATATACATATACGTTCTACCATTTTGACAATTTCTAATCTCCATCAATCTTAGATAAGATAAGAAAGAGATTAAAATAGATAAGAGAATAAGAGAGAAGTTTCTTACCAGAGTTTGGCCACAAATGCGTTGCTATCCGTAAGACCTAGTTGTAAGTATGTCACCCCTACCACACCCTTCAAAACTAAAATAAGCAATAAGCACCGCTTAACCCTGCTGTTTTAGGCAGAAATAAGCGTGTCGATAGTACAACCGGAATCATACCAAAAGGCCAAAAAGTTGACCGAACACCAAATTGGGATTTATTTCGTATTTATGATCTAAATTCTTTTAGGGCAGCCGGTCTTATAGGAAGATAATATATCATGAGAAAACTTTGAAGCAGTTCTCTTAAATACTAATCATCATGAAAACAATATTCGTAAAGATATATCTAGTTATAATAACCACTAATATCCACTTGTGTAAATATCAATATAAAATTCACTTAAATTAATACATAAAGAAGATGAAAAATTATATCCTTTCCACCAAAAATAAAAGTAAATAGATAACCGAAACTAAAATCAATTAAAGGCGCCCTCGAGTCCATAATACCCGTGTTATTATTTCACGTTTCCCATTGAACTTCACCGGAACTGACGCCATATTGCTCGCTTTCCCGCCATCACAAGCCAATCATATCGATTTCCGGTACGTTACTGACAAATCAATTTCGTTGTTTGTTTTTTTATTATTTCCATAGATAATTTTATCTGTTAGGTTTTTTGTAGATAATTTTGAGTGTTATTATTATGACGGTAAAAAAATAATTGCAACATAGTTCTAATTTAAGGTAAAATAGCTATGAGAGTAGAAAGCGGTTTAATTGTACGTTATTTTACACACTGTGACCACACATGCTGCATTTATTGCATCTGTTACGAACAGCATACATATCTGTACTAAAATATAAAAATGAGATGGTGTGTATCTGTGTGTTACTCAATTACGCATGAACCACTTGATGTAGCTAATTTAACTGGTCAGTCTATAGGCTACTTGATTTCGATATTTTTCGCTATTTAAAGATGGCGACTATTTTTGCGACGTCACTACACCCTTTGGTTTCAGCTTTCATATTTCCATTTTAAATAAAAAGATAACGCCAGAAATAACAAACTTTTGATGGCTTATACGAGGTAAACATTTATTTTTTCTATCCGGAAGGTTTTTCTTTTTTTCTTTTTTTTTGTCACCTAGCGAAGCGCGGGTACTTCAGCTAGTTTCATATATACGCTAGGAGTGGACTAGGGATAAATCCGATAAGGGAGCAACACTTGAATTGCTACTACTGCGGACTAAGTTGGAATGTCTCATGTGCGCGTGTCCGCCATTCCCTTCAAACCGGAGAAAAGATGACACTGTTACCCACAAATAAAGGACAGATGTTCCTAAAGTGATGTTATTACAGCAATAAGTTCAAGTAGCAAACGAGCACAGGTCTACTTTATGTTGGTTATTAGTGCCCATGGGAATCTGTAACCAACATTACATAGTACAAGTTAGCCCACTATTGTCCCACAGCTGAGCACGAATCTCCTCTCAAAGAGAAAGGGACTCAGTATTAATAGTCCATCTAGCTGACCGATTGGCAGACTTCACATTTAGAACTTTTTTAAACTGACCTATTACATACCTACATTAATACCTCTTCTTTAAACTCAGCAATTACATAGGTATACACATCAATACATCTATTGTCTCTTAATCATCTGTTACTTCATTTTTATATAATATGTATTTTATTTGTGTGTATTTTGTTATAGATTTATTTTGTATGTAGTATGTGTATTGTATGTATATATTTTATGATATTTATATATGTATTTATAACTTTTTATATTTAATACTGTTATTGTTCACATTTAAGATAATCACTTGCCGCAAATTTTCCAGCCACCCAGGGATGACTGGTAGAGAATGCCATCAGCCATTAAGTTTGCCCTATTGTGACTTTATAATATAAAGGTGCAATAAAGATATAAATAAATAAATAAATGGCGATGCAAGCAATACATCGTCAGACATATTAGAAAGAAATACAAGAAACACTTTTCATTTCCGTATGTCATCAATTCTATGTACACGCCTACATCCTGAAGCCTATTTCTAACAGCACGGGTTATTATGGCAGAAATAAATAATGCCTTCAATCATTCCACATGCTTTTATTTGCCCATTAAAGTGAGTACTATCCTAGCAATTTGTGACGTTTAGTGTGGAGGAAATGACAGCCGGAACTTATGAATTTTTAAAATCCTAGAAACACGCGGTAGGTATTTTACGGACGTTGTTTAAAAATGAAAAAGAAATTTATAAAAGTAATTACAATTATAGTTTTCAGACAAATATGAATTATTTATTTTAAAAACATGAGGTGTTTACTCTGCGTTCGCGTAAGTCAGACTAACGTTAGTCTAGGTATTCTTGTATACTAACCTATTCCCGCGGCTTCGGTCACGTTCACCAAGGTAATGAGAATCCCATGTGTTCATCCAGGTCATGTATATATACTATGTATGTGCCAAATTACAGTGAAATCCACCTGGTAGTATTTGCGTGAAAGAGTAACAAACAAGCATACATCCTCACAAACTTTCTCATTTATAATATTAGTAAGGACTAAAATAATTTTTCTTTTAGGTTACGAACTGTAACGTAACCGAACTAAATAACCGAAGTCATTAAATGTAAACAAATAACACGTGTTTAGTTACTTTCGATCAAAACTTCGCACTCACGGACGCAAAAACTCGCCCATGAGCCAAATGATAACTATATTTTAGAAAACCGACACATACCCTATACTTAAGGGCGAACTATTTGGAGAAATTGTATCCGGAAGTCGACGCCAAATTATGTTGCAGGGTGGCGTCATTCGGCACCCGTAAACACGGAATGGCCGGGTTCCGTGTAAAGACAACGGTTTAGATACATAAATTCCTCGCAGTCTCTATTGTAATACGTTGTAGTAAACAGTATAATCGTTTAAGTCTGTATGACTCTATTTAGTTTCGATTTTTGCAAATTAATAACGTCGTCTCTAGACATTTTCAACAACGTAGAAGTCATTAATGTATCCCTGGCTTAGAAGTAGAGTAGCACATTTTAGACTTAAGTAATTTAGGTGTGGTACATGGAAAGGTTAATTATCTACTAGACTCCAAATAAGACTAAAATAATAAAATGAAGATGTGTATTAATTAAATCAATCAACGAGCTAAGCTAAAGACAGAAAACTTTGAAACAGACAGTAATAAAGAAGGTACTTAATATAATAAAGCTTAGTAGGTTGATTTATAAGGTACAAGCACTAGTATTATTCAACCTGTAAGTACCACCGCAACATCTATTTCTACGTGAAGCAGTTTTATGTTTCGTTGAAACGGTGTGTATGCTGGATTACTTTCATACGAAGGGACCGTCATTTCAGTCTAAGGGCGGCAGTGACCACTTACCATCTTCTGGAGAGCATGCTCGGTTCCTAGTTCATCTTATAAATCTATACTAATATTATAAAGCTGAAGAGTTTGTTTGTTTATTTGTTTGTTTGAACGCGCTAATCTCAGGAACTATTGGTCCGATTTGAAAAATTCTTTCAGTGTTTGATAGCCCATTTATTGAGGAAGGCTATAGGCTATATATCATCACGCTAAGACCAGCAGGAGCGGAGCACCAATGAAGAATGTTTCGAAATCGGGGTTTTTTTTCTAATGAGAGCTTCCGCTGCATGCGCTGCGTAAACGGTTAAAGTTTCGGAAAAATTATGTATGGCAGAATTGATCCCCTTTAAAAGTTCTAAAAATAAGTCAGCGACAGCATATTATTATGTCTATCTTTTCAGGTAAACTCACTGTACCCTTTTATATGCTAACCAAATTTCTTCCAAAATAATGCATTATTTGCGAAGTTGTTTTTATAAATATAATATTTATTCTTATCCAAATAAATACATAAATTAGAGCTTTGTAGTAACTAATACGCGGGTGAAACCGTGGAGCGCAGCTAGTAACTAATAAATAAGAGAAACACAACCAAACTGACTACGGAACTAAGGCTCGGATTCTCTGTCAGCAACGCGAGTACCGCTAGCCGCAGTGGTAATTTCGGGAGCGGTCATTATGACACATCTCAATTTGGGTTTAACACATAAATTGTAATAAGCAGTATGCGGGTGGTACAAAAACTGACCTAGTGTGGCGTGGGACTTGATAGGTGATTTGTGCAACGAATTATTACTTACCTATGTTAATTTGTTATCATACGAGGTTAATAACGATAATGATGTCCCAGTTCGCATTACTTAAATCCGGTTTAAAGGCTGTAGAGATCAAAACCTTACTGCTTGTTTTTTTTTTTAGGACAGTAGGGTTTTTAGACAGTACCTTATACTTAGATACAGATTTTCTTTAGGTATTTAGCTTAAAATAGCAAACATGCAAGTATGAACGAGTAATGCTAATCTATACTAATATTATAAAGCTGAAGAGTTTGTTTGTTTGTTTGAACGCGCTAATCTCAGGAACTACTGGTCCGATTTGGAAAATTCTTTCGGTGTTAGATAGCCCATTTATCGGGGAAGGCTATATATTATTGTCGAAACTTACGCGGGTGAATCCGCGGGGCGCCGCTAGTAAATAATAAACGTAGTTTTGATTGTATTTTCTGTTATTTTTGTTGTTACGTATCACAATACGCCCAAAAACATTACCCTCCTTTTGACGCAGTCGGGTAATTAGCTAATTTGTCGGAACTTTTAAGACATGAATAAGAGTTTTGCATTGTAATAAGAGCATTTGAAACTAGCGTTCCTTACGAAATTGATTTAGTTTTCTAACATGTAGGGCGTTGATTAGAAAAAAAAGAAATATTGTACACCTAAAATAATAATATCCCTATGATAATAACATGTCTAAAAAACGCGTCAAAACTGACGACCACAAATGATCACCGATTACCGACCACACATCGCGTGTAGATAGAGACGTTCTAATGGCTGACTGTGTAACTCGTAGACCCTACGCCCAAGCAACGTACAAGAGCTGTTGTGTGAAAAAATGATGATTACCTATTTCTCTTTTTTATTATATTAGTAGCAAACGAGCATGCAGTCCATTTGATGGTACATATGGACGGCACGGTCACTGCCACCGATATAATGTGAATTTTACCTGAGATAGCCCTTATTTGTAATCTATGTAATCTGTAATGGCCGACTTCTGAAATCCCAGATAAGATGAGAGTCTAACCTAAGATTGTATACCTAACGGACCCCTGAAGACTACAATAAAATGGTTGGATAATCGGTCTTTCATATTTTTGAACCAGAACACAGTAACTCTTCCAGGTTGTAGAACCAATGTTAATCGACCGAGGGGGTACCAACGCCACACCTAATTCTAGCGTGAAGCAGTTACTTCACGCAAGCAGGCTCATTATATATTGGGCTACCATCTTAGTCCTTAGGAGAAGTAACGCATCTGTGATCGACCTCAGATCGGACCCCTATATGAAGTTGGTTACAGATGTCCGTGAGCGGCAGTAATCACTTATCATCAGGTGCACTGCATGCTACTTTGCTATATCAAACAGATAAAAAAAGCTCTTAACACAGCTGTTATAAGGTTGTGTGGCGACCACCCGCAACTCATCAAGAGATGACGCCACAGCAATCTGAATCACGATATCCAAGTATTCTCAACTTCTACTATATATCCAAGTTCCAAACTGAGATTTTTGGAGCACGGCCGCTCCCCAGGCATGATTGCCTAGGCTGGTGGGAGATCTCCCATTTATCATCATCATCATCATCAGCCCAAATTAGTCCACTGCTGGACATAGGCCTCTCCGATTATCAAAGTGAAAGTAGTTTAGGCGGTTGTGCCTTCGGATTGTAATGATGAAAGGATCCATGTGGTTCGACCACATGGATTCTTTCGTCATCAGAAACGCTAATATCATTTTGACCCACAATTTCATACAAAATTGGTCGTGTCGAAAAATGACGTCAATAACCGACTGCGGGTTCGTACATCAATGTGAATATAATGTGGATTGAATCATTGTCGATCAAGTTCTGTTGTATTGCTGCATACTGTGGTTCTCAGGGTATAGCAATTTATCGATGAAATATCTAAGCAATATTTTCATTGCGCGAATATCATACGCAATTTTTTATCAATCCAAATTTCAAAAATTCGTTGTAATGTCACTATAGTATTAAGTGAACTCTAATTTCTAATTAAATACATATGAAGAAATAACATGTAACATTTTTGTAACTCAGAAGAAACCGCACGACTTGTCTAGTTATACAAAACTATTATCTATGTAAATATCTTTAGTAGGGCAATGTTAAAATATTTAGACTATCTTTGTTCTTTTTTATTTTAGCAGCATCTCCCATCTTTTTTTTTCGAGGCAGAATATTTCAAAAGGTACCCGTCGCTGTGGGAGCGATGGGGAGTTATATGGGATTCTTACCAACTAAAACCCTCCGGAGGCCGTCTTCGTCGCAACTAAGAGAACTCTCACCTCCTCTTTGTGCGTTGCCTCATCGGGCTTCACCCGGGTGGGCGGCTGAGCCCACCGCATCGTCTGGCCTGTACGACGGTATGCGACCACAAATACGCCTGTCAATCCCGGGGTCAGTAGCCGGACCGCTAGAGCTACTCACTCTTGCAACCTGCAACCCCGCAAGCCCCCTCTTACGACAGGCAGAAGATACCGTATCCCTATTATGGTCCTGGAACTACAGGGACAGCATCTTGTCCCATGTACATCTACGTACATCGCATATTGTTACGTACATTGCGCTAAAGTAGGTATAAAACCAACCATATAGTACCAACAACTTACTTGTTAATACAAACCTAACTAAAGTATCCACAAATCAGGTCGAAATATCAGGCCACTTTTAAATCATTCATCAATATCCTTCCAAAAGTCGCGTTGACGTGTCGACAGTGAGTGACAGGGCTGGTGACAATGCCGATAGAGCCGTCGGACGTGGCTAATCACAGCCATTGTGACACTGCAGATGTTACAAGGCTAGGATGACCATTATTTTGTTTTATTGAGGATTCTACTGATTTAATCACTGCGATAATTAAATAAAGGTTATTAAATATATAAATAAAGGTTATTTACATAATATAATTGATAGGTGAGTGACCTTAGGCAGTTTTCTACCGTACATTTTTTTAATAAGTTTGCCTTATA
The DNA here is from genome assembly GCA_002930495.1 of Cecropterus lyciades. Taxonomy (NCBI): domain Eukaryota; kingdom Metazoa; phylum Arthropoda; class Insecta; order Lepidoptera; family Hesperiidae; genus Cecropterus; species Cecropterus lyciades. The sequence continues at coordinate 363,712 of MOOZ01000316.1, forward strand.
ATTAATTTTATATATAATATAACTTTAAGAGTAGGTGCAGTGAATTGTAGTAATTTAAAAATATATATTAAATTTTTATTTGCTTTTTCTTACTTGAATAAAAAGTAATTGATTCGTAGATATTCAAAAATAAACCCCCCAGGAACACATATAAATAAGACACTAGAAAACAAATTCTATTACAGTTTATTTTTTTTTTAGTAGCGTTAATATATTCGCATATTTGATAGTTTATTAAAAAGGTATATTATACACTCCTTATATGGTTTTTTGACCATTCACTGTGTATGGTTACTTTCCTTTAACTAAACATAAACTTAGCCCACAAAACTCGTGGTCACCCTACAAACGACAATGCGGGCGCCCATTTAATTATGTGTGACCGATGTACTCTACTTTATTTAGTGTCGCCATTCAATGATAGATAGATGATGGACTCCATGGGACCCGATCATAGTGTATGAATACTTAATAACCTAATGGAGCGCGTACGTACCTAATGTTGACGATGAGTGTACTATTCGTCGTCTATTATTGCAAGGTGTTAAGTGAAAATGGGATTATTATAAAAAAAACGCTTTCTACACTCATAGCCCCACAGTAGGATTTTCTCCTGTGTCGTGGGCGCCACGGACACACAAAGACGAATACACAAACACCCAGACCCAGAACAGAAATCTAAACTCATCATTCAGATATCTGTCTGGCCGGGGATCGAACCCGGGACCCACTGCGTGTCAGACCGGTATGATGACCGCTCCACCACGTGGGTCGGGTTATGTACTTTTGTTTTTTTTTTAATGGATCAGAAAACCCATTTTCAGTTTAAGCTTTTGAAAAAAATCTCCACCACTATGCCTACGGGGGTTACGGAATTAATTACTAGAGACAAAAAAGGAAAGCAAAACATTATTCATTGAAGATTTTTTCATTTTTCGCCTACGTCAATCTTATCTGTAGTCCTTTGTTGATAACTTTTTGTTCGCTAATAGTTACCAAATTAAATCAGAAATTGTCAAACAAAAGAGAAACGGATTTAAACTTTTTGTCCGTACTTAATATGTAGATAAAGCTTATTTCTGCGGCTCTGCACGCTACAGTCAAGATTACCACAACAAAGTGTATCCTATGTGTTAATCCGGGTCATAAACTGAGTGCCAAATTTTGTCCAAATCCAACCAGTAGTTTTTGTGTGACAGAAGAAAAGAAGTAACAAAGACCCATCCATCCCCACTAACTTTCGCCTTTATAGTATTACTAGTAAGATCAATTTATATCTACACATCTGTACATATAAATAATATTGAAGTGTCTGTCAAGTGTAATATCAAAATAACAGCTTTTTACAACATGCATATGGAAGTATATACGATACTGATAACAAAACATCCTTTAC
>MOOZ01000316.1:377351-388083 GCA_002930495.1 Cecropterus lyciades
CCAGAACACAACAGCGCATAACACTGCTGTTATTAGGCAGAAATAGGTGTGGCGGTGGTGCTTCCGGAGTCGAACCACATGGAGTTCTACCACCTTCAAACATTCATAGAAACATATATACATACGCTCGAAACTCGAAACGTTTCCCTCATTCTAATGCAGTCGGGTAAAAATCTCCTGTTATTTAAAGAATTTTCTTTATTCGCCTAAACTGAGGAGGGTCCGAACCCATAAAGCTCCATATAATTTTACTAGAGGACCCGACAGACATTGTCTTGTATACACGTTTTTGATTTTGATTTTGAAGGACGTCAGACGGCGACGCGACACATATCACTATTCCAGATGATACATTAGAAACTTCATTCGAGTTTTAGCTATATATTGTTGCAAAATTAACAACAAACAAAACAATAAAAAATATTAAATTAAATTGAACCGAATTGTGAATCTAAACCATTCTTTTCTATCTGAAGACGCACAAAATTTCAATTAAAATCGGTCCAGCCGTTTAGAAGGAGTGACATACACACGCATAGAAGAATTATATGTATAAAGATATTAGTGTCTGACCGAAGCTGCGAAAGTTATTTATATCCAACCAATATAGGTAGATCTTTATCTACAAAAATATCTATAATAGTTAAAAAAAAAAACAGTCTTAGCCAATTTAGAACTGATTTTTTAATGGTTTTAGAAACTTTTTCGACTTCGGCTTGCGCGGAAGGTAATGGCCATAAGCGAGCAATTGACTTCGGCTTCGGCCAAAAATCAACGTTCGGTCGGACACAAGAAGATATACCTACGAGTATAAGCTCGTTAATAATAGTTAATCTTTAGTGTATCTATTAGGTAACTGGTAACTTATTCTGTCTTACACCAAAAGTAAGCAATCATTATTTTCGTTCAACTCATTAAAACCGCATCGCTTGACTAATTGCCCGATCACTAATTGCGAGGCGGCGCCCGGAAAGCGTTCTATTATTAGATCTCTCGTTTGTAGCTCTAATTTAGACAAATAGATGCACATGTCGCCGTGTCATAGCTAATTGATTTAGTGCCTGCGGGTTTGTTCTGGCCGGGGGATTCTTGTGACTACTAGGTTGTTCTAGGAAAATAGTGATGTTGTTAACGGTAGAGATGTTATAGAACATGAAGAAATATTAAAACAAAGAACCCGACAGCTAAAAACTATTGATTGCCAGAACATTTATTTCAGTTTATTGTTTTGCAGATGTCGATTTTTTGTTTTTATCATTATGTATTAAATTTCATGCTTTTTATGATTTCATGTTAAGAAAGTTTCATAAAAGTATTAAAAGTAATACACCTATATTGTGTTGTAATGGTCTATTTTCTAGCTTTCATTCGATACCCATATTGCCATGATAGTAAAAAAAACGTCCCTTCCCTCATTTATTTTCTATTTAGGGGCGGTATTTTTTAATTATATAGCTTACTTCAATCTGCAAACTGAAAGTAAAGATATATTTACTAATGATATACTCTAATTATATGTCATATGTTACAATCCGTCAACATACGCACGAAAAACATCCTTCCAAACGCAGTCGGGTGAGGTAGTGAGTGATGTTAGCGGTTAAGATGTGGAAAAATGGATGGATGAATGGATGGATGTGGATGGAAAATCAACTCTTAACATTGTTAAAATATTATATACAACAAAAAACCCGACTGCTTAAAACATTTTTTTATTATAGTGATATGTTTAATTTAACGATTTATATGAGTTTTCGTCAAAATAGTTAAATAAAGTGTCTCAATATATATATTTTTGGAAAAGCCTATTTACTAGCTTTCACGTGATACTCATACTGACGTGATACCAAAAAGTCGTAGGTACCTCCCCTTCCTTTTTCACCCATTTGCAGGAGGCATTTTTAAAAATTATGTATATAGCCTATATCTCTCTGCAAACTGAGTAGTATATAGCCTATATCTCTCTGCAATTCTATTGATATATCATACGTCACAATCCGTCAAGCCGTTTGGGCTGTAGCGTGCCAAAGAAATTGACATACATACAAACAAATATACATACATACATACACTTGAAAAATATTAGCCTCCTTCTGAGGCAGTTGGGTGAAAATATGTGGTTTTTTATATACTGTACCATTACGTAGAGTTCTTTGTTCTCTGAAACCAAAAAGAAGGGTTGTGGGTATTTAAAAAATCATGGACCAGCGCCACCAAGGAAATAGCCATTATTGGCCATCTTCTTAAGGTAAAAATTTTCAGGCATGGATTCAATTTTCAGTTTCACATTTTAACAATAGGTCTACCAATTATGCTTTACCTAATTTTTCTACGGGTAGGTACTAGATGGGGTCCAGATCCGTAAGTTTCAGGGGTCAACAATGGACTTTCACCATAATAGTAGATGTCATAACGTTTTTGGTAGTAGGTAAATAACTTCAAAGCAGGCAAAAATCAGGATAACTTTTAAACTTAATAAAGCACAATGAATACATGAGTGGTGCCCATAGACCTCAATTTAAAGGAATACGATCATTCCTTTAAATTGTAGCCACAGAGCTATATGGCAAGTACCTACCAATTGGTACGTTGGTTTTTTTTTGTCACGAACGGGAAACCTTCAAAAGATACCCGACGCCGTGGAAGCAACGCCGGGTTATGTGGGATTTTTGCTGCACTAAAATCGCCCCAGTGGCCGCTCTCAGCGCTACGCGGAGGACTCCGGGATCTCCAACGGAACATAACCGGAGTCCTCCGACCGCAATGCCACTTTGGGGCTCTATACTGGTGAGCATTTACACTCTCCACGCCTTCAGGTATTTATGACAGCATGCACCGTCATGCATGCCGCCGTCCTTCCCGGGGTCGCATGGCTGGACGGTTCGCGTTCCCATTCTTACCGCCCGCAACCCTAAAAGCCTCCTTTTAGTCGCCTCTTACGACAGGCAGGGGAAACCGTAGTCCTATTCTGGTCCCGAAACTATAGGGACAACTAATTGGTACAATCGTCGACAAACAACAGCTGAAGTTTTAAATTTACTTTTTGGTTTATTCAACAGCATCCACTTAAAAATAAGAGTTGCCTATTATTTAGTAGCGCATTGCTTTATTAAGAACAAATACTTCATAGTTCAGTCACTTTCCATAAGCTCAGTAGTGGTCCAGCTGGCGTTAATCTAAGTGCCAATAAATAACGCCAGCCACTTCAACGGTCGGCGTAACGTTGGATGAAATGGTGCGTGTAACAATGTAATTGCAATTTGTATTGATTGGTTTGCTAAAAAATGGCGGACGTGGTAAATAGATTGCTTACAATAAGCTACTTTGTATTTATGATCATCGTATTTACTGTAATGTTAAAAAAACCTTTTTGACATTTTGTTAAATACTCGTATACAGTGGTCGTAATGTACAAAAGGAAAGTTTCCAGTGCAATTTCTTATTGTAGAATGTTGTTTACCTAATAGGGTAGGGCGGGGCTAGTTGCGCATAGGGACACATTCGGCAATCGAAATATCTCAAAAACTGTTCACCGCACGCGTAAGCATAGTATAGTGAAAAAAAAGTATGGGAGGTGAATTCATCGCGTGTCCTTCAGTGGTGGTTTGACGAGCGAAGTAAAGCACACGTGCGCATTGTTTATTTTGTGGCCAAAAAGTAAAAAACTTATTTGCCACAAGTTTTTGTCTTTATTAGTCCAATGTCATCCGTTTTCAGTCAGTTAAGTATTATTCTTCCATAAATTTACATTGCTTTTGATATAATATAGAGGTTCTGGGTATAATTCTTATCGTTTTTTCGTAACCTCATTTTGGTTTTAAAATTTTGGTTTAGGTTAGTAGAGCAACACGTGCCTCAATTTACTCTTACGACTTAGAAGAAAAGTAATATACGTTTTTTCTTTTTCTTTCGGGTGTGGACTTATAAAAGCAGAACAGAAGAAAGAGGAAAGCCGAAATTCTAATAGAATAGAACCTCAAAGCCTAAGAAGAACTTAGATAAAAAAGAAATAAGAGTGTCTGTAATCTTCCGTGTCACAAAAAAGTAAAAAATAATTTAAATATATGTTGGTTTTGTACATATACTGTACATAGTACATAGTCCCGAAGTCGGCGCTAAACATACTTCGCTAGATCACGACAACGAATCTATGTTCTACGCGTATATGAGCGCCGAATCCGTAAGCACCAAAAAGCCGCCAGCTTCTATGGTTTATGTTTTAAGTACCCCTGCATCATCAGAGTTGAGGAGTTGGAGGTCAAATTTTTGTTGTAGGTACTTAAAGCAATTCGTATAAACGAAAAAGTGTACTTACAATATATATATATTTTTTATAATAATGGAGTTAGAAACGAGGATGCAGTACACACGTCTTTAAATGGCTCCTGCCGCCCATGAACATCTGTAATCAGCCCCAGATCAAAGTCCTACCTGAGATTTGCTAGAAATAGGTGTGACGGTGGCGCTTCCGGAGTCGAACCACAAAGCGTTCTACCACCTTTAACCCAATCCTCTGTCAATCTACTTCCTCTTTAAGAGCTAAATTGATACAAAGCTAATTAAATAGCTTTATACACCAGTCCGAATGATTTAACCACTATGTTATCGTCCAAGATTTAATAGGATAACTAATTATAATTGACTTGTTTCTCTGTAAGCGTAGTTATGTCCGCGCTTGGCGTTAATCCAAATGCCAATTAATAACGCCATTCGCCGTTCTAAGTCACAGTCACGCAGGACCAAACTACTAAGCGACGCGTGCGTCGCCAATTAATTGTTACTGCTATAAATTATTGACTGTTTTACTACGAATCGAAGAGATTAGAAATTTATATGTAAATTATTTTTATATATTATTGATTATTAAAGCATTCTTGGGAAATAAGTACGTTTGGGCACACAGGAATTTGGGGTTCTGCTGGATTTTTTAACAAAAATTATGGACAATGCCGTCGTGAGCAATAGCCAATAATGTTTACATATTTGAAATGTGCTAAGAAAGCTCCATCGTTTGATACCCTACACAACATTTTTTATTATTATTTACTTTAAGTCCCCTAGAGAGCGCTGTAGTCAATTTAGCGCAACAGCATGCCATCTATAATCAGCGGACAATGAAGAGGCTTCTATCGACACGTTATTTGTCTAATTATGATAACTAGTTTAGAAGTTATGAGGGAACAGATGAACAACCATACATACCCACATACATACATATAGGTCAAAATCATAACCCTCATTTTGCTTTACCGTAGTAGGGTAAAAAATTTGTGATTGTAGCACTAGGTGACTCGAAATCAATCTATTAATCTGCTTATTTTTATTGATGTATTGTGCTAATCTATGTATTTAATATATAAAATCTTGTACCTTAATTTTAATTCATCGGTAAAAAATCTAACAAGTAAATTATGTTACATGCTAAACACGTTTATGTATCAATAGCGCCATCTCGTTTTAAGTAGTTGTATTAATTTCATCACTACAACGTATTATTTATGATCTCGGCTATCTAGCGTCAAGTAGTCGAACTTTTTCAAAGGTTTGTTCACTTCTACTTTGACAGATATAATACGACAAAATAAAAAACACTTCTGTTTTTTGCAGGCTGACATAAAGATTGGACTTTTATACAAAGGAGAGTTATTTTAGTCGTTTGACATTTCAATTTGACGTTCTTTTTTGTTCAAACTCGTTCGCCGCTGTCAGTCAGTGCGGGAATGTAGAAATCTCGTTTGTTGATTCCAAGTGATTGTACCTGAGATATACGCGGCCTTATAAATTAATTTCGCCGAACACGATGCCGCCAAGTAGCTTACGAGTCGTGTACGCGTTCGCCAGAGAAATGCATCCGAAAACTACGGACGTTTTCATTCAATACGGCACAGCCGGATTCCGTACCAAGTGAGTAAAAAATTTTCGAATTGTACTAGTTGTTACTAAAATTGTGTATTTCGTATGTAAAATGAATAAAAGTTACGAAATTGTGTAAAGAATGTATGTAAATCGGTATTTGAAAGTGTCACGTCGGCAAAGTGCGGAAGACCCAGAAGGACACTGTTCCTTTTGCATTCGCTAAATAATATATTAGATGTGAGTCACCTATAAGATAGCTTATAACGGGAAGTAGTTGGTCAATGACTTCAAATGATAATCTACAACACAGATTACTCATTGATTATAGGCAAATTACGAAATAATATAAATAAAAAACGGCCCAGACATATGATTACGCATTTGCTATCAAATTAATTAAGACCTTGTTGACTTACATTAGCTAATTAAGAGTACACGACATTGAATTAATTGCAGGAATGTTGATACTGGGGTAATTAGCATTAGTCCATAATTTTGTTCAATAATGCACTATTTACTAGGGCAATGCTAGAAATAACATAAAAATATATAAATCAGATTCAAAATTGGAATATATTTTTTATTTTGCTAGAAAAAATATAAGATTACTTGAGGTAAGACTGGAGCTGGGATAAAGCCATAAATAAAAATTGTACATTAATTTGATCATATATTTTTTTAGCAACATACATCACAACATTAAGGTAATGTGTATAGCTGTGTGACCATACGAATTTTTTAAAAGTTTTCAAACTAGCCTACAATTTCATATTTACCTCAGCTCCAATATTACCCCAACTAATTTATATTTTATGTGGGAAGCTCCATAAAGTGTAGGTAATTTTTTTTATAATTGTCTTAGAACATTTGATAGGCCATTGCTAAACATGACCATTGCTACACCACTACCAGGTCCTGAGTGGTCTGAATTTAGGAATTTTCAGCTATCTATTTCTTTATTAGGTCATCTCTGAACCTGGTAAGGAGTCTGGTATATAAAATGTTCATATTGCACTAAATATTACTAGAATTGTCCATTCTCTTTATATTCATATTATTGTAGTTACAATTTTTGTGCCTATTAAGGTGAGGGGAGCTGTAATAATTTAGGTGCTTCATGCTCTGGGAAGGGCAGGTTCTTCCACAGGCACCACGCAAGGGTGGCACCGGTGGGTTGTATCTGACACCCTGGGGTTCCCCAATATGCGCATTGAGGCCATTGAGGGGGTTTTACTGAGTTAAAATCACACATAACTTTTCTTTTCCCCAAAAAGGTGAGGTATCTTTTAAAGATTTCCTACTGAAACAAAAAAAAAGAATTTTCCTTTTGCCTAGCCTAAACTCCTTTTCAGTAAAACTAATAAGAAAAGTTCATACCTTATTGTAACTTCATTGAGTAAAACCATACCATGATCATTAATGCATCCAAAATATAATTGGAATGCTGCCAAGCACTTAAATGTAGACTCCTCAGGAGTTCTTTATCTAAATATTTTTTTGTTTATTGGCAACCCATACTTAGATGTATTGATATTGAGGGAATATTATTTATAGGATATCTATTTTGGTACTCTTATAAGAGGGGTTACTAGGAGCTAATGATTGAAGCTTTTCTGGGTTATAACTGGGAGTTAAAATTATTTTGGTGTTAAGCAGTTCATGCAATTATCTTCACTACAAAAAAATATATATCAAATGGTTTTATGTTAATAGGGATTATTCCTTATATAATCACTTTTTGCAATGTTCAGTAACATATAAGCTTAATTTCAAATGTTTCTAAGACAGTGTTTTTTTATAAGGATAAAACTATAATACAGTCAGTGAATAAAGGCTTCATTATTATTATTATTATAAGCTTAAAAAGATCTCTTTCATTTGTGATTATGTGCAATGCAAAATGAAAAATGAGAAATGAAAGAAAATGAAGAAATGAATGAAATAATATTATTTGACAGCCCTAAGTATTTTATGTAGGCATTATTCCTTCCTGAGTTCTGTCACAGAGATATTGTTACTCTTGAAGGTTTAGTTGGAATGCTTTAGATAAGTATGCCTCCATCACCAAACTCTTCAATGAAAAACACAGTGGTGCCTCCACACTCAAAAGTAAGAGTTCTACAACCTTCTCCGTGTAAACAATCATTCTATAAATGTGACATAAACCTCCATACATATATATTTTTCTAATGTCAAATCTTTGTTAACAATGAGTTTTCAAATAGGCACACTATTATTATATGACGATCCATGTGGTGGAACGGTCACCATAGCGGTCTGACACCCAGTGGGTCCCAGGTTCGATCTCCGACCAGACAGACATCTGAATGATGAATTTAGATTTCTGTTCTGGGTCTGAGTGTTCGTGTATTCGTCTGTGTGTGTCCATGGACCCCACAACACAGGAGAAAATCATAGTGTGGGGCTATGAGTGACGAAAGTGTTTATGTTATGTTATACAATAGAATGATCAACATTGCAACCTCCTGTCTTGTATGTATTGTATGTATGTGCCAAACTTTAGTGACAGCCATACCTTCAAACATAGTCTCAATTTTAAAGTTAAACATAAATGAAACATTCAATTTATATTAACTTTTACAATATTTTTCATTAATATTTATTATATTACATCTGAATATATATATTGTTTTAATTATGAAAGTAACAAACAATCATGCAGTCCAACTGATAATACTTCTGCACTGTCACCCGTGGAAATTTGTAATGGACCCCAAATATGATCAGTTTTATCTGAGGTTGGCCAAAGATGCAGTGCTACCCTTGAATATGTGTCCCTTACCACACCTTTCGACCAGAACACAGCAGAACATAACACTGCTGATATTAGGCAGAAATAGGTGTGACAGTGGTGCTTCCAGAGGTGAAGAACTCTCTGTACCAGGTGGTAGATCTCACTGTAGAGTTCCACCACCTATAAAATCTTATAAAATTATAATTCCCTGGTTTGACAACCCTAATGAGCATAGCTTGAGTCTTGGGAATTCTATTCATTTCCTGTCCTTGCTAATTCCCTAATGTTAGTTATGAAGTGTATATTATGCCATTAGTAAAAATCATATGGTTATATGAGAGATGGCTGATTCTATGACTCGGGTATAACTTTAATAACAGAAAAAATTCAGAAGGCAAAGACAACACTCTCCAAACGTTTTCTTTTACAATATTTTAGTTTCGGTGTAGTAACTAATTATTAAACTAGGTGCAGGTGTAGGAACTAATTTATTTTATGATTCGAAATAGAATATTGAATTTTGACGACTAAGCAAACCCTATCTTAACCACAATGCTTTATGTAAATAAACCATACATACATACAACGATACATTTTTGATGATTTACAAAAATTATTCATTGAACAATAGGCTCATAAATATGCATGAATTTGTAAATTTTTTTTTTATCCTTTGGAAATAGCAAACGAGCATGCAGCCCATCTGATGGTAAGTGGCTACTGCCGCCCATGGACATCTGTAATCAACCATAGGTAAGATCAAAGTCTCACCTGAGGTTAGCGACAGATGCGTTGCTACCCCTGAGGACTGAGATGGAATGCCTCAGAAAAGTATGTCTCCCTTACCACAAAAATATTTGTATTAAACACAATTAAACTAAAAATCTGTTATGAATGTAAGTATATAATTTATGCAGTTAACACAACTTAGATTGTAGATAAAATCTTGCACACTGAACTTATTATATTCAAAGGTGATTCATTCTAAGCACATTACAAAAACAGATGGACAATCTTTGAGATATGCAAAAGACAATGATTCACCTCGGAAACCTTGATCCAAACTGTGTATATATTATGCGTTGTATTCATTTGTAATAATATATTGTTATAAGTGTAATAACATATATGTATGTTTATTGAGAAGAAAGGCATATTTTTTACATGTTTTTTTTATTATTATACATATAATTTAAAGTTAACAGCGAGCTTTAGAGATATATACCTACATCGTGCCTCGAAACTCGAGTGTTGAGTTTCTGGTATCGGTTTTTTTAAATGTAAAATAAGTAAAAAAAAAAACGGTTATTCAGTCCACCTTATATGAAAGGATTCTTGCAGTCGTTAGAATGTGCAACCGAATTGAATGACAATATGTGTGAAATCTGAGGACTAACGTAGAACACAGCGCTTTACCTCGGCCTAGCAAAGATGGTACTTTTAACACCAAAAACTTATGCAAATATCTCTGAACATCGCATTTGCAGACATCTAATAAATTTCTCAGTAGTAGTATCTAATAGGCAGAGGCCTAAACGATTCATATATTCATACAATCTCTATAGAATATACCCTCTAGGTTTGTTGTCTTTCCGTGTATCCATGGCAACCGACAGTGTCGAGTGCTAGTATGAGAGTCATTAAGCTTGTATGTATTTGTCTTGCAAGTTACGACCACCGTATTTGGCAAACTGTCAAGGTACCTCTGCAAAGTCCTCTATATTTGAGTAACAGTCTTCCCGGTTCTACACAAAACTTTACATTTTTATCACTTGAACTGAATGTACCTTCAATTTCGTCTGCTGACTTAATTTAGAATTTACATACGATATTTTATATTTTAATATACATTAAAACGCTTTGTTAATAGATTTGGAAATCAAGCCAATGAATATCGAGTACGTTCAGTCTTTATATGGTTGTTAGTTAGTTACTTTTTTTTATAGTATGGAAGTAGCAAACGAGCATACAGCCCACCTGATGATATGACTACTGCCGCCCATGGACATCTGTAATCAACCTTAGATAAGATCAAAGTCTCACCTAAGATTAGCCACAGATGCGTTGCTACCCCTGAGGACTAAGATGGAATGCTTCGGAAAAGTATGTCTCCCTTACCAC
>MOOZ01000316.1:414664-434951 GCA_002930495.1 Cecropterus lyciades
TCATTACGTGATATTAAATATAATTATAATATTTCCTTATTCGTGCTAATACGTATAAACTAATCACGTATTCAACGTGAACTTCTAATCAACACACCTCATCATGTATATTTAATACTAGCTGAGCTTGCGGTTTCACCCGCGTTTAAAAGAAATGTAACGTGACATACATTAACCGAAATTTTATATCTCAATTAGAAAAAAAAAACCCCGATTATGAAACATTTTTGATTGGTGCTCCGCTCCTGTTGGTCTTAGCGTGATGATATATAGCTTATAGCCTTCCTCGATGAATGGGCTATCTAACATCGAAAGAATTTTTCAAATCGGACCAGTAGTTCCTGAGATTAGCGCGTTCAAACAAACAAACTCTTCAGCTTTATAATATTAGTATAGATTCCACACTCGTCAAATGGAAAAATAGCCACTGCGCTACTATGAAGTAAATAATTGTGGCGGTGGTTCCGCCACTCTTGAAACAAGCTATCATTGATTACTTTTTTCTATTTGTCTCTTGTCTGATACATTATGGGTTCCGGGTTCAATCCCCGACCAGACATACCTGAATGATAAATTTAAATATAATTAGTAGGTCCAGACCCAAAAGACACAAACACTCCAGTATTTGTATATTTGTCTTAAGAATATCCATGATGGCCCTCACTATACAGAGTATAATCTTAGCGTAGGGCTGTAAGTATTAAAATCGTTATTTTTAGAAACTTAATGTGTAATTAAATCATGCTGGAATCAAGCAAAAACCATTTTTTTCTACCCCCAAAGACTCCTTTGAATGATTGTCAACATTATGACCTCGACCTGCAGAAATGAATAGATACATTCCACTTGCTACGTTCGTTTTTTTATTATATACCTTTCACTAAGTTTAGACAATACGTTCTTGTAAAACAAGCATGAGACTAATGTAAAATCATAGGTACAATATAATTCAATTAATTTAGAGATCAAGCAATAATTACAGTAAAATTCACTACAATCTAGTTTAATAACAATTAATTAAAAACATTAATTGTGAATTACGAATGACTAAAATGATAATAGCCAAATATTTATTATAAATAAAAATTTGGAATGTAAATCGCCTCTTAACGGATTAATATGAAAAATGTTTGCATTAGTTCGAGTGATGCAAGTTTTTTTAATATGTAGGCTTACTTTAAGTTGTCTATGTACGAACACAGATTTAGTCTTATCGTAGTAGCGTCCCGATTTTAATGACCAAATCTCGGTTGGTCCACACAACACAGAACACAGTCTACCTGATGGCATGTGGTTACTGCCGCCTGTGGACATCTGTAAGATATCACATCACATCACAAATGCGTTGCTACTCACGATATTAGTAACCCGAAAGATAGAAATTTCTATTTTTGATGTAACATCTATAGGCGCACGTAAACCTGATCGTTCGCGTGGCGATCGCTACATCGTATTTATGATAGTGCCATCTGTTATACATTGTCGAAAGTATTAAGTATCAAAACTAAACAAGCTGCGGTGTTTGTTCGACATAGTGCGGGGTACTGTTCATAGATGGCGTTATTTTCATTATACTATATATTTAGTTCTTATCGCAATCTTGTCTTTTATTCATATTACTTGTACGAACACGATGTTTCACATCTGCCAGGTATCCCGTGATTTATTATCCCGGCTAGTTTTTACTTATTTTAGTCCCCCAAATGACAAGTTATAAAAATTGGCAAACAAATGCGACGTTTAGACATGCTAATCAATACGTTAAAGCTGATATTGTTGTGTACATATTTGCAGCCACTTACACTCCCGTTTCTCTGCTACTTCCACGCCTCTTCGTGGTTCTCCTTTTCAATGTAGAATAAAATACAAAAATTACTTGATTCAAGATCGATTCGTATGTAACAGTAATAGGTGTACCAATTTCCGTAGATAATATATAATTTGTAAGTGAAAGAGCTTTGCATATAAAAAAACGATGCCGACTTATTCTGACCTATATTTCCAGGGCTAAGTCAACCTATACTTGATCTTTGGTGTATATACGCGATGACTGTAAAGGCTTTACAATGTGAATTTCGTTTATAAATTATTAGGTCAAGAATTTTTAGTTTTAGCAAACATGGACAGACGTGCTCCAACGTTAATATAAGTGAAAAAAATGACATAAAAAAACAGTTCCTAGGCGTTATTAGCTTATGATATTAAACTTAACTCATATGTCAGACAATTCTTATATAACTGTAGTAGTAAGCGTTAGACATCGATACTAAATAATATTTTGTATTTTAAGATTAATGAACGTGAACAGTATAAAAATAAATGAAAAGGATACTAGTCTTATATTTACGTACATAAGGTAAGTTGGGGTAAAATCGACGCCGGGATGAGATCGTGTGATTAATTAATATCAGATTGTAATTAATCTGATTAGATATTTTAATTACTGGAAAGTGATGTATGAGAATGATGCAAGTTTTTTCAAATATATCCCAATTACAAAAAAAAAACGTGCAATTCATACACGGCAGAACTCAATAATAAAAATTGATTAAGTAATCATTGCAGCCCATATTAGAACATCTTATTTCGCATATATTAAACTTGAGCCCATATACAAGCTACGAAACAAAGCCGTTAGCGTGATTCAGAAAGAATTACAGCGCCATCTATTTGTAGCGCCGACAACTGCTTTCGTAACACATTTTCGTTTCGAGTTTGAAATCACGATTCTAAATAAGTACCACTTCAATTCACAGTATTACTCTTATTATATTAATTATATTACCCCAACTTACTTTGCATTTTAAATAACAGAACAATTCAATTACAAATTAATTAAATATTACTTCTTCATTTCATATATTTAATACTGCATAAAATATGTTACATATCTTTACTCACCGTTCAACCAATAAATATTATGTACTGTACAAATCCACATAACTTTTTAACCATCTTAATATATCATACGGTAAGAATAAAAGGGATCTAATTCAAAATTTGCATTTTGTGGAAATAAACGTAAACGCTTTCTGCACTCATAGCTCCACGGTAGGATTTTCTCTTGTGTCGTGGGTGCCTTGGACACACAAAGACACAGACCCAGAACAGAAATCTAAACTCATCATTCAGATGTCTGTCTAGCCGGGGATCGAACCCAGGACCCACTGCGTGTCAGACCGGTATGGTGACGGTACGGTATGTTCGCATTTCTTAAAACGAGGACTTCCTTAACGAGCGGTTGTTAAAGGGACGTAACATTTGTGTTTGTCCTTTTGTACCACAAAATCCTCGTTCATTAATTAGCTTGACGATAGTTTACCGTAAATGACCTGGTAATAACGAGAAGTATTTCCAAATACAGTAAACGTTCTTATTCGCATGGGTTATGTTCAGTCCATATGTCGCGAATACAGATAACATAAATGACCAGCTGACGCGCTAACAAAAGGCGCTGAAACTGTTTGCTTGTACCGCCTACATTCGCGAATAAATAATTTTTTGCTGCGAATACAAGAAAATAGTCACATTTTTTTACTCGCGAATACTAAAAACGCCAACTCGAAAACCGTGAATAAGAAACATTGACTGTATTTAACTCAATTTGTCGAAATTTTGAGTTTGATCCCCTTCGTTCGCACTGTGCGATGTATCACTATGAACACAATTAAAAACGTATAATCCATAGATACAGATAAAACAGCATAATAATAATTGTAACATTCAGTTATCAAATTGATAAGATATATTTAAAACCAAAAGCTTTCTGTTAACGACCAGAAATCATCGTATTAATTTAGACATAAATTTAAAAACATGATGCATGCACACACAACATATCATGTGAATAAACTATTTATCCTTGCATATGAGGCTTATAACATAACATTGACTTTACATTTTAGTCCTTAACCTAATTTAAGATAAGACGCACATGTGATGCTTGTAAGTGGTAACTAATTAATGGTACGAAAAGGTAACATCTATACGTATATATACAATGAAAAATCTAGCATCCATAACATCCTAAATATCTTAAAACAAGGCACAAAAACATTTGAACTATTAAGTTTCAAGTCCATTGTATTAGAGTATTTCATAAAATATTTTATAAAGATACAAGAACAATATAAGATATCACATGGAGGGAATAACAGTGACTTAAGCGAAATTTACATTTTGACATATTAAATTTCTGTGCCCCTAGTAAAACGGTTGTAAGTCCGGGTTTTACTATTGGCAATAACCGGCCAAGTGCAAGTCGGCATCGCGCACGAAGGGTTCCGTACCATTATCTATATAATATGTCAAAACATCACGTTTTTTGTATGGTAGCCCCCATTGAATATGTATTTTATTCTGTTTCTAGTATTTGTTATTATAGCCGCAACAAAAATACTTTATCTGTGAAAATTCCAGCTGTCTAGCTATCAAGGTTCATGAGATATACAGGCAGACGGACAGACGGCAAAGTGTTAGTTAGTTAGTTACCCTTTGGGTACGGAACCATAAAAATCAGACTTATACTCTTTTTCATTAGAGGTACAGAATTGTAATCGCATTTTTGGGTATTTCTTGAAATGCGCGGTTATTTATGGGACGTAATTAATCCTTTCTTAGCACGAAATTGTCACACAATTCGCTGTAGTGTGTAGTTCAAAGTGTATAACTCAATTTTTCCGAAATGTTAAGTTTGGTCCATTATGTTCTCACTGTGCAAAGTCCATGCCCGGAAAATCCTTTTTAATGTACAGTAAAAATAATATCTTTGAAACTCTAAAATTAATTTCCTTCCACGCATTGATCTCTGGTTATACATATGTCGCAGTCAATTAGTTAAATTGCTGCGATATATGAGTGCTATTCTTACATATCTGAGTAATATATATTTTGTGTTGTTAGTATTACCTGTAAACTTCAATTATTTATATTTACTTTTTTAGAAAATATTTTATGAAATTTCTTATAATCTTATAACAACTACTTAAATTTGTAATAGCATTAAAAGTATTTGTAAAATAAAAATGTAAAATCGAAATAAATCCATTAATTACCTTCACACAGGTGAATTCCAAATTTACACAGGTCAGGAATCAAATTCCAAATATTCATAAATCATTAACTAACGAAATTTCAAAAACTATTTACATACAAAGAACATAGGTAGTTTAACAGGTTATACATTCAATGATGACATATTATTTCAGAAAAAAAACAATACCCTGTGGGCCTAAAGACAATAAATATTTGAGAGGTTCAAAGTAAATAAGCTTCAGACACAAAATACTTATATGTAATTACTTGTGATATTCTACTGCGGAGGCCATTTTCATCCATCCACAAAACAGAAATCATGTTAAGATTGTAGAATTCTTTTATATGACTGAAGTAGCAAATGTCCACCTGATGGTTAGTGGTCTGTGCCACTTATAGATCAGCAGTGATAGTCGAATGGCTGAAAGTTTGAAACACGGCCTCTCAATCGAGGGTCCGAGGTTCGATTCCAATTGGTTGTTTGACCTGGAATTTTTTTTAAATTATGTGCGTATTACAAGGTAATTATCACTGCTTTACAGTGAAGGAAAACGTCTTGAGGAAACTACACACCTGAGTATTCTTAAAAAAAAAAAAGTTAAAGGTGTGTGAAGTCTACCAACTCACACTTTGCCAGCGCATTGGACTATGGCTTGAAACTCTCTCAATCTGAGAGAAGACCCGTGCCCAGCAGTGGGACAATAATGGGTAAGATCTGCATTGGATTCCACATGGGACAAAAGTTTCACCTGAACTCAATGACAAATGTGTTACTACTTGTGGGACTAAAATGGTCCTCTTATATATAAAGTCAGCCTTCTGCTTTATTCTAGGAATAGGTGTGTTAGAGGTACCTCTCTGATCACTGTCTATATCAAATCTCGAAACTTGCTCGAAAACCATCTTTTTAAAGAGGATTTTTTTCTTATATGCTTTCCTTGCTTAATATATGTATATAGTTTTACACTATAGAATTCGATATATGCAGCTTAATAAATGGTAATTTTGGACTGAAGTGGTTTCCACTTTTATCTCTAATTTAACCCATAGATTTTTATATAGGAATCAATATGGCAGTAGAAATTGGTCAGCGTATGCAATTGACATAAATATTATATAAAGTCCATTTAAAGGCAGACCTTATTGTACTCATGGTGACTTAGAAAGCAACGGAGCCACTCACTTATTGGCAATGTTTTCAAATGACATTGCTAAATTATGGAAAGTAATTGATGGTTCAGAAACATACTTCTATAGAAATATTTTTTTCTATGTTCGCTGGTAAATTCCCATCGAAACCTGGTGACTTGTGACTCTAAAAGATTTCCTCAATTAATAAATTCCAATTAAAATTAGAGCTTCCATTAATCACACAAATTTGTGATGTTCCTACCCCATACACTATTATCTATATTTGTATATCAGTTTCTCGAATAAAATCAGTGGCATAAAAAGTGGGCTATATGGTTTCTGGCCCACACTCATCTTTTACTGAAAGGGACCTCATGTGAAGGCATTTTCAGTGATTCTAAGGAAAAACACAGTGAACTATATATTTGTCCTAAGTTAATTAAATTACTCTTTCGTAAATCAAGAACATGTATGTGGAAACAAGTACTTAATAAGGGCGTCACTAATGCAGTTTCCTCTATGTTTATATTAGTCTGTGTCATGCCACTGATGATAATTAATATCTAATTAATTACAAACAATTAAAACTTTACAATATGACTCTTTGAAGTAAATAATGCATTATACCTTCATAAAGAAATAAGTTAAAAATTTGACAATTTGTAACTTTTACAAATATTAACATTAACTGTTAGCATATATGTAATAAACACCAACAGGACTATAATTATCTAAATTACCAACATTCCTCTTTTACAATAAATTTAGGCATAAATATTTTACGCCTATAATGATTATATGTTTCTGTTTAATTTTATTATAAAACAAATATATTGTCATATAAATGGTTTTAGAAATAAAGACTACATAATATATCATATTATAATAGTAGATTATTCCCGTGGCTCTGCCTGCTTCAGTCACGTTTACCATGATAATGAGTATCTGTGTTAATTTACGTCATGAATTATGTGTGTGCCAAACTTCAGTGGTATCCAGATTTTGCGTGAAAGAGTAACAAACACACATACATTCTCACAAACATTATTATTTATAATAATAGGTCTTTACCTATGAAATTGCCATTTTTCATGAAATAAATGAAGCATATATTTTTTTTCTTTATTTTTTATTCTATTAATCAAAGTAATCACCCACACAATTTAATACTTTGCCAATGCATTGGTAGCATATTGATGCCCTTCTTGAAGAAATCAGCGGAGGCAAGTAATTCTTCAAAGGCATTTTGTACTGCCACTTGGGTATTGAATTTTTTTCCCGCCAATAAGTTATTTAAATTCTGGAAAAAGTAGAAGTCTGTAGGCGCAAGATCTGGTGAGTACGGCGGATGAGGGAGAACTTCCAACCCCAACTCATATAGTTTGGAGACTGTCTGCTGTGCAGTATGAGGTCGCGCGTTGTCGTGCAGGAGCAGTGGAGCCGAAAGATTGACCAAAGTTTGTTGAAGACGTGCAAGCTTCTCCATCATTGTGTTCAGTAATGCTCATCCCGTTTGGTAAGAAGCTGTGATGAATTACACTCGCGTTAGACCACCAAACAGTGACAAACTTCGCGCTGGCGATCATTGCGTTTGTGGGGGTACACATTTGTCAAGCTTTATACCTTGCCAATTTGACGCAAATGGACCAATATTATTTTGGTTTTAACGTCAAAAGCTGCTGCTAACTCAACCGTAGATTGAGTATCATCAGTTTCCAAAATCGCCTTTAATTCGTCATTGTCGACCAAAGTTTTCAGATGACCACGGGGTTCATTTTTCTGGTCAAAATTTCCAGAATGGAAATCGGCAAACCAAAAAAGGTTGGTGCGTTCGTTTGTAGTGTTCGCTCCGTAAACGACGTTGATGTTGCGTACCGCTTGTGCCGCGACCGTACACATACTCCATAATTACTCGAATTTTTAACATATCCATGATGACGAAAAATGTTCGAATGCGATGCAAACAAAACACTAACTATTAAACAAATGACGATTTTAGAAAAAATAATTCCATGTTTTTAAATTAAAATTAAATTGAAATAAAAATTAACAGCCAAAAAAAATAATTTGATTTGAAATGGCCAGTACGGCAGAACGGCAATTTCATAGGTAAAGACCTAATATTAGTAAGATATGCTACCCCAAAGGAAAAAACTAATGCTTTCTATATTTATATGTCCTAAAGAATACATTCTGAATGTAAAATGTGAATTCATACTGAATGTAAATATTAGTGCACACATAAACGAATTAGGATACAGTGTAGACATGTGGCCCAAATTGCTCATCTCATAATATAATTGGCATATTTATCTTATACATATTTTACAGAAATAATGATTAAAGACTACAATTTTTATTTTTTAAGTATTATTTTGACCTTTTCTTATAGGTCTTTTAGTTTATGTACTAGAAGACATCTTCATAAATATTTTAGGGATAATATTATCTTTTTCAGGTTTCCAAACCATTTTTTTTACCACAGACATTTGTAATCAAGCCCAGATAAGATCAGTCTTATCTGAGGTTAGTCACAAATGTGTTGCTACTTCTGAGGTCTATGTTGGTATGCCTTAACTAGATATGTCTCCCTTACCACACACAAGACATACATAAAGGTCAATTTCAGCCAATATTTTACTAAGACAGTAGTACTTATTTGATGATATTGAATATGTTATAATCAAAACAATTGGCAGTTTTCTTACAGTGTTGAGAATTAACTTCACTATGCAATGGAGCAGTGCATTGTAGTTTCCAAGCCTTTCGCAGATGTGGAAAGACCTTCCCAGCGATGGGACAAAACAGTTTCAACGATCAAGAATAAATTTCCTGTAAATACAGTAACATTTCCTGTACACAATAGTACACATGTTTAATAGAACAACAAACAATTACAGAAACAGGTAAATATTATACTTTGTGATTATCATAACATTATTATATCGTTAACATACTGTGTTTTACACCAGACGTACATGTTAATTTATGTTTTTTCACTCCATAAATCTTCCATAAAAAAATACAGTTGGTGAATACAACTTTACTACTAATTGGAACAAATAAGGATATTTAAGAGAGAATAGGTCCTAAATATGGTGCTTGGTCACAATAAAAACAATCTGGCACACTTGTTTCTTGTAATTCAACTACATTTGTGCTTATATTATTGACTACATTGTAATAACTACATCTTCTAGGTCCAATACCTTCAATTAACGTGTCGTACGGCGGAGAGAGGATGTCGAAAAACGCAGCAGGCATGCTCAAGGCCTCGATTTCATGATAATTAGATACAGTTGGAGTGAGCACGCAAGTCTCAGAGTTAGCCCTACATATATGATCTTGAGATACTTTCGCGAAAAATCGCCTATTCAAATGTTTACCTTGTGCCAATCTAGCCGCTTCCAATTTCGCACGCGTCGTTGAGTCCGCAGATGTCGTCTCCTCCTTCAAATGGTGTTCAGTAAAGCTCCGAATACGTACCGCTCCCGAAATCACCTTCAACAACCCGTGCATATGCGGATGGTCGTGCAGCGGCATTTTAAAACCCGGTTTCAACACAAAAATACTCATGTTCACTACTCTGTCTTGAAACACTTCGATGTAAGTACATGGCGCCTTGTTTGGCCTCCTCCATGTAGCTGGATCGTTGAATGTATCGTCAAACCCCAGATCATCAGCCTTCAGTACATTCATCATAGTTTTTAACTTGTCCAAGTTTGTTGTGAAATCACTTTTGAATTTGTCATTGAAAGTGCGTAAGGCTTGCCGGTATGTCGAAACAATTGGAGGTACGTTGATGATTTCCATGGTTGGCTTCGCTTCATCTTTAATATCCATATGAAATTTGACTGCACTGATACACAAGAATTTTTTTCTTATACGAAATGTAGAAAATATTCGGCACGATAACAAAGCGCAACTGTCGAGAAACGTCATTTTGCGATCGAATGATGATTTAGTGTTGCTAGATGGAACTTGATAATCAGTATATTGAGTAAAATACTTAAAATTGTTTAAATAAAATGATTTGTCAAGTTATAAATACTTATTATAAAAAGTTGCTGATATAAAAATTTCAGTCATGATATAAAGTAATATATATATATATATGTTTTAAAAGATTTAAGTAGCGAACGAGCATAAGGTGTATAAGTGGTAGTGACTACAGCCTCCTGTAAAAAATTCTATGTATATATTCTGTAAATAGTTTATTTTCAATTATTGAAAGATTATCATTTGACAATTTTATCATAGGTAAAATTGTTGGTAAGTAACAGCGATTCGATAGGTTGTTTTGTTATTTTTTCCACAGTCACTTGCCAAAAAAGGATGTTTGATGTTTTTATTCCTTTTTTCCGTTTTGTACATTTAATGTATCACAAATAATGGTAGATGATTAGTTAAAAATAGATAGATATATAGATAAAAATGTAGTTAGTTCTATTCTGGCAACACCGTAATCTTTTGTAAGGTTTAGGTATTGTAATATTTTTATTTGTTGTAAAATATCTAATTTAAATTTACAGAAGTAAGTATCGCAAGTGAACAAAATAAACATAACTTATAGGAGGTAAGGAAAATTTAAAATATTCAAATATCTTAAAGATAATTTATAATTTCAGGTTAAAGAACAATATGGGTAATTATTTTATCATACAGCGCCATCTGTCGTTGAATAGCAATGACTATTGTCATCATTTCTTAGTAGCTTAAGAAAATAGTGCTAATAAATCAAAGATAGATGTCACTAAATATGCTAAAAACAAAACATTACTTCGCATAAAACTCATAGTTTACGAATTTTAACGGAACTTGTTTTTAATAGCTATAAGCTCCCTTAGGAATCCTTTATAACCCCTTTAGGAACACTGTTTTACGAGATAAAAGGTATCTTTATTCTCTAACCCTTAAACTATCATAATACAAGAAAAGCACAGAACAAGGGATCGGTGCGGATCCCTTTTTCTGTAAAAACAACTACAACAAATCTGTCCCACGGAAACCATAATATTAAAAACAAATCCTCTGTCTCATTCCAGACAGAATGTTATTTGTCTGTTCTAAATTACGTTCTAATTCGTTCAGTCCATCAATCCTCGCAAAGTTTATCGTTAATAACATTAGTAAGATTTTCACGACGTCACATTTCTCTTAATTCTGAAGAAATGAAAACGTAAGAACACGTAACTATTTATACCGGGAACAGCAGTATTGATGAATTTATCTGTTTAGCGAGCGTGTTAATCGAAGTTTATAACGAAATTACGATAAAACAGAGAAACCTGTTGGAAACACAATAAAATCGAATTTAATTGTTACGTTGATCGACTTATTTATTTGAGTGACCACCGCCCGCGGGCAACCGACTATTTCTAGAGACCACACATAAAAGTTGACCTCCGATTTGAAACACCTACTTAACGGTTTTATACGGATTTTATTGTAGTTCAGTGGGAGATTAATTGTTGGACTGCACGAGCATCCTGCAACAATCTAATTGTTTACGTTTCAGCGTACACAAAAGATAGTCATGATCGTAATTTAGTGGTTTCCAAACTTAAAATGGAATGACTTTGGAAAAATCCCACAGTCAATGTTAATTCAAATGTTAATTGTTTAGATGATTCAAATTTTTGATTGTTTAGATGGATTTTTATGAAATACCTAAAAACAAATTTACGTCAAGGTATGAACTATGATTGTTTAAAATAAATTTAGTATTTAATAGTTTAAGTTTCATACGATTTTGAACACACGGATGAAAATGAAAAAAAATATATAGAAAATTCTATAATTATTACTTATTAGCTTTTATCAGCAGCTTCACTCGATTCAATCATTAACCACGATAAAAAGTATATTATGTGTTAATCCAAGTCGTAAATTATGTGTCTATGTTCCAAATTTCAGCTAAATCAGATCAGAAGTTTTTACGGGAAAGGGTAACAAACATACATACGTATGATTATTAGGCGTTCAAACTATTTTTTACAAATTGTTTGGAACTAATTTTTACAAATAGTAACAACGTTATAGAGAAAGTTTATTTTTAAAATATGTAGGGATGAAACGTTATAAGTATTAAAAATAACTTTGGCAAAAGCGCGAATTGCATGCCGTTTGCATCTTTTGATTTTTCTTGATATTCACGATGCCGTGAGAGAATGAGAAGAGTTCATAACGTTGAAAATTTTTAAGCAAGTTTACAAGTGCTATTGCAAGGCAAGTGCTAAGAAAGGGCTAAGTAAATGAGAAACATTTACAAAATGCATTCCAACTTAGTTGCTCCGGAGAATATTAGTCTTGCATTAGCTTGGGTGAATTGTATATAGAGTCAATTTTGGTTCTAAGTGGAATTTAAATATTCAACTCGCTATTAAAATGTTTTTTTTTCTCCAGAGTGTGCGATAAATGCGAATTCAATTATATTTCTTATATCGTATATTAAGAATGCGATCATTCTAATTCTTAATATACGATATAAGAAATATAATTCCGATTAATTTATACCAAAACGCCATTTCTTACATATAGGCAGCCATTAATCATATCAAAAGTACGATTCCGATTAACTTAACCCAAACTCTACGACAGGGGTGGTCAATCGTTCAATCGCGAGCGATTGCTCCATCGCGCTATTAGTCTAGTTAAAGAAAAACATAAAGATTTTTTTAATTGGCTTAGAAATCGAATAGTTTACTTATTGACAATCCTCTTTTTCGATTGTATTTGATTCATCAATTATACCATTATATATTTTTTTATAATACGGAAGTGGCACACGAGCGTGCAGTCTACCTGATTTTAAGTGATCAATCGGTACCATAAGAGGCGACTAGAAGGGGGTTTCTGGGGTTGCGGGCGGCTAGAGTGGGAGCTTGAACCGCCCAGCCCGCAACCCCGAGAAGGATGGTGGTATATGTGGCTGCATGTCGTCGCAGACACCGGTGCAAGTGCAAGGTGCAGGGGGAAAGTTATACATCCCTCAAGAGATGAGCCCGTGAGGATCGCCGCGCTAGGTAACACCAGTGCGTTCCAATGGAAATCCGGGATCCTTGCAAGCGCTGAGAAAGGCCACCGGGGGGGTTGTAGTGGGTAAAAATCATAACCCGGAGTCTCTCCCAAGGCTTGGGTGTACCTTTTGAAGGTTTCCGTCCGGTCACCAAAAAAAACGTACCGCAAATTATTACGCAGAAATAGTTTGTGTAGTATGGCCGTGATAGCTCCGATAATAGAAAGCATTCCACCTCTTTTCAAAATTATAACCTTCATAAATTTTACAAAAGTAACAGAAATTACTAGAGGTGGCGATTATGCAATTGGTAATTTAATCAATAAATACGTTTATTCCACAAATCCCCATTGGAAATGCCCATCAATGGGGATAAGTGAACTTTTGGTAATAAATAGTAGTACATCAGTTAGAATCAGGTTGTCCACCCCTGCTCTATCACATAGGCGGCTCTACCAGTAGAGTTCGCGGAAGCCCACCCAACTTGCACGCACCTGACAAACAAACGGACGAACACCAGAGCCGTGCAGTAGCCGCCTCTTCGGGCGTTGCTTGACTTTCATGTACGTGCTTAGAGTAATCTCTTGTAATATTGTAACGCGGTGAAAGAATACACTTTATGGAGGACCTTTTAAAGGTAGAATATTTTGTGGTTATCGACGACCCGCGATGTAGAGCGGTCACCATACCGGTTTGACACGCAGTGGGTACCCGGCCAGGCAGACATCTGAATAATGAGTTTAAATTTCTGTTCTGGGTCTGGGTGTTTGTGTATTCGTTTATATGTATCCATGGCACCCACGACACAGGAGAAAATCCTAATGTGGGGCTATGTTACTATCAACTTGCATTACTTTGTCTAAAGTCGACTCCAATTAACTACAAAAGTTTCTCTTATGTATGTAATTGTCCATTTAAGGTACTCGTAACTATAGTATGAGAATTTACTAAAAACATTGTAATTTCCAGTATCTAGTAATTCCCTCCAGTTTATCATTTATCATTATCTGTATTCCAGAATTTGATCCTTCATGCATTATTTTTTCCAAATGATTTCGTTCGATTCTCAGCTAAGGAAATTGATTTTTGAAATCGATTTATACAGTTTTGGTTTTTGAAGTTATACTTCTTTAGGCGCGTTATGAAAAAATTATGAGAGTGAAATTTTAAGATTCGTCACACGAAAGTTACAGTATGAAGTTGCTGCGGTTGCAGTCTCAAAACAAAAGCTACCAACAAAATACAAATAGAACCTTTATTAGTCGCGCAAGTTGGCACCATCGTCGCCTCTGTTCACTGTTTTCATTTTCATAGTATATATCCACATATAGTATATATATAGTATATATCTAGTGTCTACATTCACACACTATTCGTAAATATTAGTGAAAAAAATGTGTTTATAGACTTTTTCAAGTGCTCCAATATAATTGAGGTTATCTATCCGTATGTATTATTTATTGATATAAATTAAAATATTATTATTTAACATAATTAATGTTAAATATTTATTCTAGGTTATTTAATGATGCCTCATAGGCAAGCTCAAAGTCGCTCTGCGAGGTATGGAGAGAGCTATGCTTGGTATTTCCCTACGTGACAGAATTCGCAACGACGAAATCCGTAGGAGAACGAAGGTTACCGAAATAGCTCTCAGAATTAGTAAGCTGAAGTGGCAATGGGCAGGCCACATCGTTCGTAGGACAGACAACCGATGGGATAGAAGAGTCCTCGAATGGAGACCACGTCTGGGCAAAAGGAATACAGGCCGCCCCGCGACCAGGTGGACTGATGACCTGAAGAAGACGGCGGGCTACCGCTGGATTCAGATGGCGCAGGAGCGGTCGGAGTGGCGCAGATTAGGGGGGGCCTATGTCCAGCAGTGGACTTTCAAGGGCTGATGGATACCTTTAAAGGCAAATCATTTGAACAATACTAAATTGTGATGTAATTTACAATGTGTAATGATAAGCCAGTGGTGTATCTGTTTAATAAATAAAATAAAATAATAATCGAATCTAATCGAATCTTTTGGAAATGTCTGCCCTGGCCCGGATACAGCCGACATGCTGTAAAAGCTATCATTGCGCTAATTCCACGTTATTTATTTAAAATAATTTATTTTAGTTCGACTCGCCATCTGCAATTAGACGTATTGGGGCTCCAGTTTCATGAGGACAGATGGATGGTGCTATGCGATTTTAATAAGTTATTAATCTAATATTTCTTACTTAGTCGTATAAGTAAATAACGTTTATTTTACCTTTTATTTTGTATTATTTGATGTGTAACAGATTTTTAGAAGTGACATGATAGAAGCGATTAGCTGTATAGGTATACTTATTTATTTGTATAGCTACGTAATTATATTGTAAACTAAACTCTTCTAATATAACTAATTAAAACAATTAAAAAATCTTATTATATAATTTTTTTTTATCTTTATTTTAGACACATATTTAGACATCATCTTTTCGTTGAATAAAAAAATATTTTGTTTTGTTTAGTTTTTAGGTAATTAGTAGATATACCTTTGTTTAAACAGAAGCATGCAGTCCAGTGGATGGTAAGTCGCTCGTGCCATCCATGGAAATCCGTGATCAACTCTAGATAAGACAAGAGGCTTGCCTGACGTTGGCCATATATGCGTTGCTACTCCTTAGGTTTTTTTAGTATGGAAGTAGCAAACGAGCATGCAGCCCACCTGAAAAATCTCACCTAAGGTTAGCTACAGATGCGTTGCTACCCCTGAGGACTAAGATGGAATGCCTCGGAAAAGTATGTCACCGTTGAAACGCCTCAGATAAGTATATTTTCATTACTACACCCTTCTGACCAAAACACAACAGGGCTGCTGCTTTTATGCAAAAATAGGTGTGGCGGTCGAGGAGTCCACACATGTCGATGTGTATCATGTTATAAAAAAATGGAAAGTTCGCATATTATAAAAAGCTTTCTAGAATATATTGATAAAAATAAACTAGACAATTATAAAATACGTTATAGGTACAGACGGTTCGTGAATTTTAATGCGAGAACTAATCCACTAGTTTTATTAAGCGGGCGTATGTAAATATTTAGATAAATCTGTATTTGACGTATTAAGGCAGTTTGCCTTTGTAGCTTGTAATGACACAATTGAACGTGTTTTCTGTTGTAACAATTTCAAACTGTTTATTATGTTAACGCGGAAATGATCGTCTCTAGGCAGGGTTGTCTCTGCTTTATGTTGACTTTCACTGTATCAAACAAAATACGCTTTTATTGGTGTAAAATAAAAGATAATAGGGTTGAGGATCCCTGTTCGAAGTTTTGCGTAGATATTACAACATATTTTATGTGAGAAATGGCTAATGTATCATTGCAAGTATCTCGTAGGCGAGTTGATCATGCCTGAGGATCGGACGAGCTGTAACAGTCTCAATTTAGAACTTGTATAAATGCAGGTTATTAAGAAAACTTCAATAGCATGATTCAGAATACAAGAAATGTGGACGTGTCTTATATAAATAGATATATGAATCCATATTACCTCTAATCATTTTATATTTGATTTTTTGTATAAAAAAATAAGAACCTACCTGTGGCAACAGTATAACAAAATATACCTACAATTTAAATATATACATACGTACCTTCTGCAGGACATGGAAACATACATAAATTAAGTAATTGTTTATGTAATAAGAACCGGTAAATATTAATCATAATGGTTGAAATACTTTATTTTATTTCCTACCCTCTTACCAAAAATACTTTATAACGATTGGTTCGTTACTGCATAATACTTGCACCTGAAACTTTAAGCGAAATGTAGTAATACCAAGACGTGCCCATTAACACAAATGATTTAGAGAATTCACCTCAAACTCTACGTAAGTAGTTTTAAGAAAATTTACACACAAATGTAGATAATGGGTATTTTGTACCCACGTATCCAATATATATTTTGCATTACATACATACATAAATAAAATTAAAGTGTCTGTTTCTAAACATACATAAATAAAATTAAAGTGTCTGTTTCTAATATCAAAATAACAGCTTTTTACCAAATGCATATGACAGTATATACGATATTGATAACAAAACATTATAACTAAAATGTTTGTCTGTGTGTCTGTCTGTTTGTTCCGGGTAATCTTTGAAATAGCTGGATCGATTTTGACGGGACTTTCACTGCTGGATAGCTGATGTCATGAGACGTAACTAAGGCTACTTCTATTTTAGAAAATGTAAATAGGGTTCCGCACAAAAAAATAAAACCTAAGAAACCGCGCGCGCTCTACGCGCACACAGCCGTCATCACTGCCGCTAATGTCAGTTGCCATCAGTCATCTCTGAAACACAGCTACAATGTTAAAATTATATAAGCTTTAATATTTCAGCTGTATTTAACTATTTCAAGTTACATTTTTTAAACGCGGGTGTCAAGTAAAGCACCTGTGCAATTAAAAAAAAAATTGTTCTGTTTTTTTGTGTACCAGATAATAAGTGATAACTACCGCTCGTAGACTTCTGTTAGGAACTTTATAAAGAACAGGGGTTCTAGCTGAAGTTGTTAAAAACGCGTTGTCTCTCCAGAGTTTTGAAGGTGGTAGACCTCTTTGCGGTTCGACTCCAGAAGCACCACCCCCGCACCTATTTCTGCCTAATAACAGCAGTATTATGTGCTGTTGTGTTCTGGTCTAAAGGGTGTGGTACGGGAGACATACTTTTCTGAAGCA
The DNA here is from genome assembly GCA_002930495.1 of Cecropterus lyciades. Classification (NCBI taxonomy): domain Eukaryota; kingdom Metazoa; phylum Arthropoda; class Insecta; order Lepidoptera; family Hesperiidae; genus Cecropterus; species Cecropterus lyciades. The sequence continues at coordinate 432,575 of MOOZ01000316.1, forward strand.
TTTCACCTTAGTCCTCAGGGATAGCAACGCATCTGTGGCTAACCTTAGGTGAGACTTTGATCTTACTTAGAGTTGTTTACAGATGTCCATGGCCGACATGCTCTGCATGTGGCTGGTGGGCTGATTGCTCGTTTGCTACTTCCATACTATAAAAATAATCTACAGACCAAGATATGAATGAAGAACAAAATAAAAGTAAGACAAATGAAAATAAATAAATATTTAAAATAATATAAGTAATACATAAAGTCATAATGATAGTCATATAAAGTACATAAAGTCGACAACCCTATATTTAGCAGACTAACGCTTGAGCTGAAAATTTTGCAGGGTTTCAATATTATTTATGGATCTGTTCTGTATTAATTATTTAAATCATTTACTTACATTACTTTTAGTTACAAAGGGCGTGAGTAATCATTCAAGGAAAAACTAAACTTTTTATTTTTTCGAAATATGTTTTTTTGGTATGTGTGTGTTTATATTTGTGTAATCACGTGTCTTAATCTTTGCGTTATTTATTTGAATATGTAAATTATTCAAACGACGCGTTTCAATCGATTTTATACTTATTTTAGTGCTGATTTTTGTGTCATTTTTTGTGCAATATGGTGGCATGTATTCGGCACTTAATATGCAAAATAGAGCAGTGGTAATAGCCTAATGGTTGAAAATCGGCCTCTCAATCAAGGGTCGAGGTTCGAATCGCAGGCACATACTACTGATTTTTCTAAAATGAAGTGCGTATTAGAAATTAATTATCACTGCTTTACGGTGAAGGAAAACACCGTGAAAAAACCTGCACAGTTCTCTAAAAAAAAACTGTTCTCAAAAGGTGTATGAAATCTACCAATTCGCACCTGACCAACGCGGTGGACTATGGCCTTAAAACTCTCTCAGTTTGAGAGAAGACCCGTGCGTAGCAGTGGGGAGAATAATGTAAAGAGAAAGAAAGAGTGGGCATAAATATTCAAAATAAGATAATATATCATAAATAATACAGTAAATGTTGGCAGCCCTACATTTAGCAGCGAATACTCGCCCCCATTCGCGAATCACTCGCGTCAAACAGGTTACCATTACGACTACAAAGCAATGACTCGGATAATCCGCGGATTCAAACAAACATATACAATGCTAACAGACTACCGCTTGTGCACTGAAAAACTATCCGGGTTTTAATGTTATTTGAGTTGTTCTGTTCATTTATTTACTTAATATATTTTAAGGGTTAATTATGCACTCCGCTTAGATTGTTTCTGCTTAAGCGTTTACGGAATAATGAAGATCTTTGAAAATGCGTTTTGTGTTTGTGTGTGTGTGCTCGTGCATAGGTATGTATGTCAGTGTATGCGTGTATGCGTGCTATATGCATGTGTGTGTGTTTTGTGTGCTTATGAGTATGTGGTGTGTTTATAATTATTCCGTTCTTAGAGCACGTGGGAAAATCTATTTTATACTTTTTTGGAGCTCTCATTATTGTGCTATCAGTATAGGTATTTACGTATTGAAGTAATCTGGTTCGAATCCACGATTAATTTAAAATGTAGAATTATTTTACACAATTCAAACCTCGGTGAGACATTTCTGAGCGGACTTCTAAAATGTTTGCTGATAGTTGTTTAAAAGCATGACGCGTGTGTTGCCCACACTATGCGGATGTTAAGGAATTTGATGGCCACCTTATAGCGCTAATGAATATTTGTAACTATTTTTAATTATACAAAAGTTAGAACGATCGATAGATCGAGTCGATTATTTATATTAATGAAATGTCACTATTTGTATGTATCTACGGGGGCACTTACAAATTTTCAGTCATAATATTTTTTCTTATACTTCTCATCGGAATATGATTTCAACTAAGAAGATCCGGTAACTCAGCGGGTTTGTCGTTTTACTTTGTATATATTAGTTTTTTCTTTTGCCTATTTATACCTGGAGAATACAAGGTTATATGATGTATTAGACCGACGAGTCGAAGTTGAGTAGCATCACTTCCCATGGATGTTGTGGGATACGACTAAGGGACAAAGTCCAAGAGATGGGAAGCAAAAATACCTTAATCGTACTTATTATACTTATTACATATTCAATAATAAAATATATATAAACAAAATATACATAGGTATAAAACTTAATAAATAATTATTATACCCAAAAAATTACCTTAATCATACCTAAATCATTGACTTTTGAATTCCCAAAAAGCTGGCAACATTGCCTCGTTGAATGGCTATGTTAATTCTGTGTCCTTAAGCGGTCATTGGCACAAGATAATTCTCTCCGTAAGGTTTAACTAGAGAAAAAAAAGACAAACAATATTTACATTTACGCCCAAGGTAGGTCCGAAAACGAAAACGCAAAGGTGTAACGT